>JAGIQG010000039.1:6445704-6520704 GCA_024679065.1 Sphyrna mokarran | reverse complement strand
ATTGAACATAGAACATAGAACATTACAGCGCAGAACAGGCCCTTTGGCCTTTGATGTTGCGCCGACCATTTAGGAAAAAGCAATGACCCTCCAAACTAAACCATTCCCTTTTCGTCCATAAACTTATCTACTAACCTCTTAAACGCCACCAAACTTGGCGCATCTACAACTGCAGCAGGCAGGGCATTCCATACCCTTACCACCCTCTGGGTAAAGAACCTACCTCTGACATCCGTCCTATAACTACCACCCCTTAATTTAAAGCTATGTCCCCTCGTGCTAGCTTTCTCCATCCTAGGAAAAAGGCTATCACTGTCCACCCTATCTAAACCTCTAATCATCTTATATGTTTCAATAAGGTGTCCTCTTAGCTGCCTTCTTTCTAACGAAAACAACCTCAAATCCCTCAGCCTCTCTTCATAAGACCTGCCTTCCATACCAGGCAACATCCTGGTAAACCTCCTCTGTACCCTCTCCAATGCCTCCACATCTTTCTTATAATGCGGGGACCAGAACTGCACACAATACTCCAAGTGCGGCCGCACTAGAGTTTTGTACAGTTGCAACATGACGTTGCGGCTCTGAAATTCAATCCCCCTACCAATAAAAGCTAAGACTCCATATGCCTTCTTAACAACCTTATCGACTTGATTGCCAACTTTCAGGGATCTATGCACATATACACCAAGATCCCTCTGTTCATCAACACTATTAAGAGTCCTACCATTAGCCCTATACTCTACACATTTGTTATTCCTGCCAAAGTGAATTACCTCACACTTTTCCACATTAAACTCCATTTGCCACCTCTCGGCCCAGCTCTGCAACTTGTCCAAGTCTCTCTGCAAACTATAACACCCCTCTTCACTATCTACCACTCCTCCGACTTTGGTGTCATCCGCAAATTTACTAATCCATCCTTCGATACCCTCATCCAGATCATTTATAAAAATTACAAACAGCAGGGGCCCCAAAACAGATCCCTGAGGTACACCACTTGTAACCGAACTCCACGATGAATTAACTTCCATCAACAAACTTCCAGTTTGAGATACTCCTCTCAAACTCCTCCAACTGTCGAGGGAAAGCGCGGGAGTCCGCGATCTTTGCTGCCCCAGGGGCAGGTGGGTAGATAAGTCACAGGATAGCTGTTAATTTAAGCTTTACATTGTGAGGCCCCCACAGAGACCCTTCGCATTCCGCACAGTGCTACGCCACTTGTATCACACCTCGGTCTGGGCTCCTGCTCTGCCCAAGACCACAAGGAACTACAAAGAGTCACAAAAGTAGCCCAGTCCCATCACACAAACCAGCCTCCCATCCATTGACGCCATCTACACTTCCCGCTGCCTCGGAGAAAAGCAGCCGGCATAATCAAGAACACCCAGACACACCAGGCATACTTTTCAGAGAATCATTACACAGCAGAAAGAGGCCATTTGGCCCACTGACCCTGCACCAACTATAATCCTGATGCTCATAACCCCACCATTTAGCCCACGAATACCCCTGACACTAAGGGGCAATTTAGCATGGCCAATCCACCTAACCTGTACATCTTTGGACACTAAGGGATAATTCAGCATGGCCAATCCCCCTAACCTGCACATCTTTGGACACTAAGGGGTAATTTAGCATGGCCAATCCACCTAACCCGCACATCTTTGGACACTGGAAAGAAACCAGAGCACCCAGAGGAAACCCACGCTTACACGGGGACAATGTGCAGACTCCACACAGACAGTAACCCAAGGCGGGAATCAAACCCATGTCCCTGGCACTGTGAGGCAGCAGTACTAACCCACTGTGCTACCGTGCCTCCCTCATGGACCCATTTAACATTAAGTTGACCTTTTTCCACACCCTAGCTGTGACTGTAACATTACATTCTGCTTTCCTTCTCTATGAATGGTATGCATTGTACAGCACGCAAGAAACAATACTTTTCATCTGACAATAATAAATCAAATCAAATATTAAGCTGATCTTCCTCTACACCCTCGCTGTGACTGTAACACTACATTCTGCACCCTCTCCTTTCCTTCTTTGTCTATGTAGCACGCAAGAAACAATACTTTTCACTGTATCCCAACACATCTGACAATAATAAATCAAATCAAATATTAAGCTGATCTTTCTCTACACCCTCGCTGTGACTGTAACACTACATTCTGCACCCTCTCCTTTCCTTCTCCGCTACGTTTGCTATGAACGGTATGCTTTGTCTTTATAGCGCGTAACAAAGAATAGTTTCACTGTATCCAAATAACAGATCAAATCAAATCAAAAAAAACTTGCCATTTGCCTTCCTTACTGCCTGCTGCATCTGCATGCCCACCTTCAGCGACCGATGCACAAGGACGCCCAGGTCCCTCTGCACTCTCCCCTCTCTGCCATTGACAGAGAAATCTGACTCTCTACCACTGCTCCAAAGTGAGTAATCTCACATTGCGTCTGCCGTGGGTCTGCCCGCTCCCACAGCTGTCCAAAGCAGGCCACAGTGTCTCTGCATCCTCCACACAGCTCACCCTCCCAATCGAGGGACAACACCCCACCAAAGGCTCCTCAATCAATGTCTGAGCAAAGGATCTCAAAGGGTGGGGTTTCTTCACGCAAGACAAGAATGCAAATGCAGAGAGGTATTGAGCACAGGACGAAATTAAACATTTACCCTTTATCATGGCCCAGATTCTGGTTTTTTTGTCAACTGTCCTTGGGAGACATTTTGGCAATGCAAATTACCTCTATCCCACCTATCGATTGTCCAAAGTCAACAAATACACGTCCATTCCTGCTACATTTAGATGCTTGACACAGACACAGTGATTCCAATTTTATTCTGTATCTAAATCCCATGCTGTACCTGTCCTGGGATGGGGGACAGTGTAGAGGGACCTTTACTCTGTATCTAACCTCGTGCAGTACCTGTCCTGGGAGTGTTTGATGGGGGACATTGTAGAGGGAGCTTTACTCTGTATCTAACCCCGTGCTGTACCTGTCCTGGGAGTGTTTGATGGGGACAGTATAGAGGGACCTTTACTCTGTATCTAACCCTGTGCTGTACCTGTCCTGGGAGTGTTTGATGGGGACAGTATAGAGGGAGCTTTACTCTGTATCTAACCCCGTGCTGTACCTGTCCTGGGAGTGTTTGATGGGGACAGTGTAGAGGGAGCTTTACTCTGTATCTAACCCCGTGCTGTATCTGTCCTGGGAGTGTTTGATGGGGGGACAGTGTAGACGGAGCTTTACTCTGTATCTAACCCCGTGCTGTACCTGTTCTGGGAGTGTTTGATGGGGGGACAGTGTAGAGGGAGCTTTACTCGGTATCTAACCCCATGCTGTACCTGTCCTGGGAGTGTTTGATGGGGGACAGTGTAGAGGGAGCTTTACTCTGTATCTAACTCCGTGCTGTACCCGTCCTGGGAGTATCTGATGGGGTTTGAAGGAAGGTAGTAAGCAACCCAGTGACAGATATTGGAGCTGCGTTCCATTCCCTGCAGATAGCCTAAATAAACTGCTAACTGTGACAAATCTGTTCTATTAATTGTGTTGCTGGAATTCATAGCGGTTTAAATAAAATACTTTTCTTCATGGTGCCAATTTTGGCTCCTGTCCAGGCTCCAGCTTTGTAAAGCTGTCAAGACACAGTTTGATGTGGTTCCAAGTTGGTCTGGACGAGATACATTGCCCGGGGACACTCTCAGAACAAAAGAAGCAATATAGCACACCCAGTTTCCTGAGAATAGTGCCCCGCAGCAACCTACCAATTGCTGGGTATCAGAAAATAAAACCCTGCCAATTACACTGCGAAGCTTTACCGTGCTGATTAAATTCTGTACAGTTACACAGTGAGTGATCCTTACCCTGCTGAATAAACAGTGACTCTGTACAGTCACACAGTGAGGGATCCTTACCCTGCTGAATAAACAGTGTCTCTGTACAGTTACACAGTGAGCGATCCTTACCCTGCTGAATAAACAGTGTGTCTGTACAGTTACACAGTGAATGATCCTTACCCTGCTGAATAAACAGTGTCTCTATATAGTTACACAGTGAGCGATCCTTACCCTGCTGAATAAACAGTGACCCTGTACAGTTACACAGGGAATGATCCTTACCCTGCTGAATAAACAGTGACTCTGTACAGTTACACAGTGAGTGATCCTTACCCTGCTGAATAAACAGTGATTCTGTACAGTTACACAGTGAGTGATCATTACCCTGCTGAATAAACAGTGACTCTGTCCAGTTACACAGTGAGTGATCCTTACCCTGCTGAATAAACAGTGACTCTGTACAGTTACACAGTGAGTGATCCTTACCCTGCTGAATAAACAGTGACTCTGTACAGTTACACAGTGAGGGATCCTTACCCTGCTGAATAAACAGTGTCTCTGTACAGTTACACAGTGAGTGATCCTTACCCTGCTGAATAAACAGTGTCTCTGTACAGTTACACAGTGAGTGATCCTTACCCTGCTGAATAAACCTCTGTCAGTACACAGTGAGGATCTTACTGCTGATAACAGTGACTCTGTACAGTTACACAGTGAGTGATCCTTACCCTGCTGAATAAACAGTGACTCTGTACAGTTACACAGTGAGTGATCCTTACCCTGCTGAATAAACAGTGACTCTGTACAGTTACACAGTGAGTGATCCTTACCCTGCTGAATAAACAGTGACTCTGTACAGTTACACAGTGAGTGATCCTTACCCTGCTGAATAAACAGTGACTCTGTACAGTTACAGTGAGTGATCCTTACCCTGAATAAACAGTGTCTCTGTACAGTTACACAGTGAGTGATCCTTACCCTGCTGAATAAACAGTGACTCTGTACAGTTACAGTGAGTGATCCTTACCCTGCTGAATAAACAGTGTCTCTGTACAGTTACACAGTGAGTGATCCTTACCCTGCTGAATAAACAGTGACTCTGTACAGTTACACAGTGCGTAATCCTTACCCTGCTGAATAAACAGTGTATCTGTACAGTTACACAGTGAGTGATCCTTACCCTGCTGAATAAACAGTGACTCTGTACAGTTACACAGTGAGTGATCCTTACCCTGCTGAATAAACAGTGACTCTGTACAGTTACACAGTGAGTGATCCTTACCCTGCTGAATAAACAGTGACTCTGTACAGTTACACAGTGAGTGATCCTTACCCTGCTGAATAAACAGTGTGTCTGTACAGTTACAGTGAGCAATACTTACCCTGCTGAATAAACTGTGACTCTGTACAGTTACGCAGTGAGTGATCCTTACCCTGCTGAATAAACAATGACTCTGTACAGTTACACAGTGAGTGATCCTTACCCTGCTGAATAAACAGTGTCTCTGCACAGTTAGACAGTGAGTGATCCTTACCCTGCTGAATAAACAGTGACTCTGTGCAGTTACACAGTGAATGATCCTTACCCTGCTGAATAAACAGTGACTCTGTACAGTCACACAGTGAGTGATCCTTACCCTGCTGAATAAACAGTGACTCTGTACAGTTACACAGTGAGTGATCCTTACCCTGCTGAATAAACAGTGACTCTCTACAGTCGCGCAGCGAGAGGCCCCCACAGTGTGCAATAAACAGAATCTCAGCAATTTTATCGGCAGAATTGCTTGGCATTGGGCGGTAATTATTGTTGCTGTCTGCATCCTTTGTATGTGCGTTCCTTTCTGAGATGCTGAGATTACCCTGGGATATCTTTGCCCTGAATGCCTGTGATGTGGTATGATTAAGTGTGATGTTCTGTGCTTTGTTAGATTCGGATGCAGATGGAATCGCTAACCCCGTCTTTCCCAGCTCTCTCCCAGCTCTTACAGATTGGGAAAATGTGTCAGATAATTGAAATCTTTTTATTCCTGATTAAACTGGGGATGTCTCTCTGTGTACAGGCATTCAATCTTTCAAACTGTGTCTCTCCAAATCCCTATTCTCTCCGTTATTTCCTCACTCTCTATCTCCCTCTCTCCATTTCTCTATCTCTGTCTATCTCTGTTTCTCTCTCCGTCTCTCTTTCCCTCTCTTTCTCTCTCTCTCTCTCAGTCTCTTTTTCCCCCTCTCTCTGTCTCTCTCTCTGACTCTTTATCTCTTCTTTCCTCTCTCTTGCCCTGAATCTCTCTCTCTTTCTGTCTGTCTCCCTGTCTGTCTCTCTTACTCTTTCTTTTGCTCTCTCTGTCTGTCTCTCTGTCTTTCTCTCTCTTTGTCTCTGTCTGTCTCTTTCTCTCTATCTATCTCTCTCTTTCTCTGTCTCTGTCTCTCTCTTTCTCTCTGTCTCTGTCTCTCTCTTTCTGTCTTTCTCTCTCTCTGTCTTTCTCTCTCTCTCTCTTTCTGTCTCTCTCTCTCTCTTTCTTTCTTTGTCTCTCTCTGTCTCTCTCTCTGTCTTTCTCTCTCTCTCTCTTTCTGTCTCTCTCTCTCTCTTTCTTTCTTTGTCTCTCTCTCTGTCTTTCTCTGTCTCTCCCTCTCTCTCTCTGTCTTTCTCTGTGTCTCCGTCTCTCATTCTGACTATCTCTCTCTGTCTCTCTCTCTGACTCTCTCTCTCTTTGTATGTCTCTCTCTCTCTCTCGTTGTCTCTCTGCCTCTGTCTCACTCATTCAAACGCCTTCACAAGCGATCAAGTCCTTTCAAAGAGTGAGGGAGGCTTGTGCACAGCACGATCCCACAGACATTGACACAATGAGTGATCTGATTTTATTGGCACAGTGGGTTAGCACTGCTGCCTCACAGCACCAGGGACTTGGGTTGGAATCCCAAGGATTGAGTCATTAACTGTGTGGAATCTGCACATTCTCCTCATGTCTACGTAGGTTTCCTTCAGGTGCTCTGGTTTCTTCCCACTGTCTGAAAGATGTTCAGGTTAGGTGGATTAGCCGTGCTAAATTGCCCCCTTAGTATCAGGGAGATCAGTTGAGTACGGGGATAGGACCTAAGTGGGATGATTGTCAATGCAGGCTCGATAGGCTGAATGGCCTCCTTCTGCACTGTAGGGATTCTATGATTCTGTGTCCATATCCTTCATAATGATTGGATGGTGAAGTTATTGGAGCGTTTGATAGGCTCTGGCCTGAGGCTCAGTTTCTCCTCTGAACGGTGAGCAGCAACTCAATAAACACTCTGCTGTTAGTCTGAATCTACGTGTGCATATTGCATCTTTTTTGTTTCAGTGTAAAACCCACAAGCCCCGAACATAGATAGGACATTATTGAGGGGTGAGGGGTCAATCCCAGCTGACTCCTTGACTGCTCTGGAACTCCCGCATACACACATTGAGCCTTTAACCCCTTCGCATGATACAAACTGGGGAAGATAGAAGGTATGCGGAACAAATGGCCAAAATCCTTAGTCAAAGAGGTTGGTGTTAAGAAGCATTGGAAAGGATGAGACAGAGACAGAGACAGATAGAGAGAGAGCAAGGGAGACAAGGGAGACAGAGAGAGAGAGAGAGTCAGAGAGAGAGAGAGACAGAAGACAAAGCGAGACAGACAAACAGAGAGAGAAAGGCAGAGAGATGGAGGGAGAGAGAGACAGAGAGTAAGGGGGAGGAGTGAGAGAGAGACAGAGAAAGAGGGAGAGACACAGAGAGAGGAAAAGAGACAGACAGAGATAGAGACAGAAAGAGAAAGAGATCGAGAAAGAGAGGAACGGGGAAAGACGGAGACACACACACACACACACACACACACACACACACACACACACACACACACACACACACACACACACACACAGAAGGGAGAACAAGAAAGATCGAGAGATTAACAGAGGAAGACAGAGAGAGAGCCAGAGAGAGAAAGAAAGGCAGAGACAGAGAGAGAGAGAGAAAGAGACAAGCAAGTGACAGAAGCAGGGAGAGAGAAAGAGGCAGAAAGAGAGATGGAGAGAGAGGGAAAGAGAGGGAGAGACAGAGTGTGTGTATGAGAGAGAGAGAGAGAGAAAGACAGACAGACAGACAAAGAGGGAGAAAGAGAGAGAGAGACAGAAATGGAGACAGACAGAGAGTGAAAGAGAGAGGTGGAGAGAGAGAGATGGAGAGAGACAATGTGACAGAGAAAGAGTCAGAGAGGAAGAAAGACAGACAGAGGCAGAAGGAGAGGGAGATAGAGGCGGAGAGAGGTTTGGAGAGAGAGACATGGTGGGAAAGAGAGACAAAGAGAGAGAGAGAGAGGCAGAAAGAGAGGGAGAGAAAGACAGATGGAGAGAGAGATGGAGAAAGAGCAAGAAAGAGAAGGAGAAAGAGGCAGAGAGAGAGGGAGACAGAGGCGAAGAGAGATGAAGAGAGAGGAAGAGAGAGATAGAAAGGGAATTGTGGGGTAGCACTGAGCATGTAATCAAGGAAGGGTTAGAAGGTTGGAGCGGGTGATGGAGGGGCTTTATTACACTGCGGCTGGGACAGTGAGACTGAGAGGGGGGTATTCGGGGAAGGGGGGCATTGAGTACTGGGGCAGGGAATGGAACAGGTCTCCAGTTACACGCACACTCGGAAGGTAGAAGGGTTTATAAATAGATCAGATCAGTATGCCTGAGGGACACGGACTGTTCTGGCCATCAGGAAGAGTAATTGGACAGTCGGACAGATACACAGGCATTAACCCAGCTTCATATAAAACCTCCAGTCAGCAAATATTGGCCAGAAAGGTCTAGGTGTAACTTTTATTCAGAAACAGACAGAGCTGAGGGAGTGCCGCACTGTCAGAGGGTCAGTGCTGAGGGAGCGCCGCACTGTCAGAGGGTCAGTGCTGAGGGAGCGCCGCACTGTCAGAGGGTCAGTGCTGAGGGAGCACCGCACTGTCAGAGGGTCAGTGCTGAGGGAGTGCTGCACTGTCAGAGGGTCAGTGCTGAGGGAGTGCCGCACTGTCGGAGGGTCAGTGCTGAGGGAGTGCCGCACTGTCAGAGGGTCAGTGCTGAGGGAGTGCTGCACTGTCAGAGGGTCAGTGCTGAGGGAGTGCCACACTGTCAGAGAGTCAGTACTGAGGGAGTGTCGCACTGTCAGAGGGTCAGTGCTGAGGGAGTGCTGCACTGTCAGAGGGTCAGTGCTGAGGGAGTGCCGCACTGTCAGAGGGTCAGTGCTGAGGGAGTGCCCCACTGTACGAACTGGCAATTTAACTGCTATAACCTACAGAGTTAAGGAGCTGAGTGCAGCAAGGTTGGAAATACAAAGAATACATGGGGGTGGTGTTGGGCTAGCATGGAGGAGATGGTCCTAATGGCCTCCTGCTGTGCTGTAACTTGCAAACGTCACACACTTATCACCCTCACTGGCCCTGGATGCAGGAGTGGGTGGGGGCTGATGCACCCCCATCTAGAAGCCGCACTGTAGAGGGTTGGGGGAGAAGTCTTAATGTGTCCCAAGTGAGGTAGTGTGTGGGGATATTCTTCCCACGCTCTGGGCTGTAAAACAAGACCTTCTTCCCCAGAGCTACAGGCAATCAAACCCTCTCTCCCAGCCCCAGTTCGTTAGGTATTTATTAATGTCATGTTTGGACTTAGATTAACACCACAATGAAGTTGCGGTGAAAATCCTCCAGTTGCCACACTCCTGTTCAGGTCCACTGAGGGAGAATTTTGCATCAAACCTGCACATCTTTGGACACTAAGGGGCAATTTAGCATGGCCAATCCACCTAATCTGCACATCTTTGGACACTACGGGACAATTTAGCATGGCCAATCCACCTAACTGCACATCTTGACACTATAGGGGGCAATTTAGTATGGCCAATGCATCTAACCCACACATCTTTGGATGCTAAGGGACAATTTAGCATGGCCAATCCACCTAACACCGCATATCTTTGGATGCCAAGGGACAATTTAAGCACGGCCAATCCACCTAACCTGCACATCTTTGGACACTAAGGGAGCAATTTAACATGGTCAATCCATCTAACCTGCACATCTTTGGATACTAAGGGGGCAATTTAGCACGGCCAATCCACCTAACCTGCACATCTTTGGACAGTAAAGGGCAATTTAGCATGGCCAATCCATCTAACCTGCACATCTTTTGGCCTGTGGGAGAAAACTGGAGCAAGCCATGCAGACACAGTTGGTGGTGGTGGTGGTGGTGGTGGTGGGGGGGGGGGAGTACGTGCGGAGTCTGCACAGACAGTGACCCGAGGCCGGGAATTGAACCGGGGTCCCTGGCGCTTTGAAGACAGCAGCACTAACCCAGTGCGCTGCCCGAAACATTCGCCTAAAGAGCTGGAGGTGTCGCGAGTGATTAAAATTCTCCTGAGGGGGCCAGTGTAGATATATAATTATCTGTGTATATGTGGCATATAGATATGCATGCAAAGTACACTTCCTTGGTTTGCGTGAAGGATGCTTAGTGCATCGAGAGGACCCATGCTCTGTGACCCTCTCTCTGAATGTGGGTTTGTGATTTAAATTGCAAATACCTACATTAATGCAAATTGCCCGGATTTCGCTGTGAGTCGCATAACGCAGTTGGCTTGGGAGACGTGGCAGCGATCTCTTGCCAACCCCCCCTCTCAGGGGAGGGTGCTTTGCTGAGGCTCACTGTCCCCAGAAAGGGTTCCCATCCACAGAAGAACTCGGGATAGACCATCCGGCCCCTCGAGCCTGCTCTGCCACACATGGCTGATCTTTTTGTGGGACTCAGCTCCACTTTATTGCTCAAAAATCTATCTATCCTTGCCTCAATGAGGTAGCCGCAACCAGGCAGGGGAATTCCACAGATTCATGACCCTTTGTGTGAAGAAGTTCCTCCTCAACTCAGTCCTAAATCTGCTCCCCATTATTTTGAGGCCATGCCCCCTAGTTCTCGTTTCACCCGCCAGTGGAAACAACTTCCCTGCTTCTATCTTATCGATTCCCTTCAGAATCTTATAAGATCTCCCCTCATTCTTCTGAATTCCAATGAGTACAGACCCAATCTCTACTCATAAGCCAACCCTCTCAACTCTGGAATCAACCTAGTGAATCTCCTCTGCATCCCCTCCAGTGCCAGTATATCCTTTCTCAAGTAAGGAGACCAGAATTGGACACAGTAACTCCAGATGTGGCCAGCACCTTATACAGCTGCAACATAACCTCGCTGTTTTTAGAATCATAGAAAAACTACAGCACAAACAGGCCCTTCGGCCCAGAAGTTGCACCGATCATATCCCTACCTACCAGGCCAATCTATAACCCTCAATCCCATTAAATCCCACGTACTCATTCAGAAGTCTCTTAAAAAACCCCAATGAGTTCGCCTCCAGCTGATTCCACTCAACACCACCCTCTAAATGAAAACCTTACCCCCTGACATCTCCTCTGTACTTGCTCCCCAGCACCTTAAACCTGTGTCCTCTCGTAGCGACCATTTTAGCCCTGGGAAATAGCCTCCGAGAATTCACCCTATCTATACCTCTCAACATCGTATAAACCTCTATCAGGTCGCCTCTCATCCTTCATCTCTCCAGGGAGAAAAGACCAAGCTTCCTCAAACTATCCTCATAAGGCATGCTTCCCAATCCAGGCAACATCCTTGTCAATCCTCGCTTTCAATAGCTTCCACATCTTTCCTGTAGTGAGGCGACCAGAACTGCGCACAGTACTCCAAGTGGGGTCTGACAAGGGTCTTATAAAGCTGCAGCATTATCTCCCGACTCCTAAACTCAGTCTCTTGATTGATGAAGGCCAGTACATCGTACGCCTTCTTGACCGCATCCTCCACCTGCGAGGCCAATTTAAGAGTCCTACGGACCAAGGTCTTTCTGCTCCTCAACACTGCTGAGAGTCATACCCTTGATATTGTACTCCTTCATCCCATTGGACCTGCCAAAATGGACCAACACACATTTATCTGGGTTGAAGTCCATCTGCCACTTTTCAGCCCAGTCTTGCATCCTATCTATGTCTCGCTTCCGACATCCCTCCAAACTATCCACAACACAACCAACTTTGGTGTCGTCAGCGAACCCATCCCTCCACTTCCTCATTTTATGAAAGTGACAAACAACAAGGGGGTCCCAGAACAGATGCCTGGGGCACTCCACTGACCTCCATGCAGAAGGCACTCCATCCACAAACACTCTCTGCCTTCTGCGGGCAAGCCAGTTCCGGATCCACAAGTCGAAATCCTCAACCGCCCACGGGACTCCAGAACAAAGCCAGAACTGCGTACTCCAAGTGGGGTCTGACTCCTTTGAGCGAATCCCATGGTATCCCGAGGCCTCGGGGGTGGCGGATAAGGGGGCAGACATCTCCGGGATCTGACACCACGCGAGGATTGGGAGGGAAGATCTCTCAGGGCAACCTAGGTTCGAGTCCCACGGGGATGGTCCAGCGGTGTTATCGCTGGATATTTCATCCAGAAACTCAGTTGATGCGAACAAACAAAGTGCAGCACAGGAACAGGCCCTTTGGCCCAATATGTTGTCCTATCCCCCAACTGCCTGTGTCCCCATCTGTTTGTGTGTCTATCCGGGTAAGTCTTAAAGGTGGCTAACTTGTCTGCCTTAACAGCTGCAATTGGCAACACATTCCAGGCCCCCACCTCCCTCTGCATAAAAAAATCCCCTCCACTCAACTCCACTGAACCTTCCCCCCATGCCTTGCAATTGTCACTTCTGCCTGGGAAGAAGCTTCCATCTGTTCACCTGATCTACACCCCTCCTATCCATTAAACCAGCCTCCCATCCATTCACTCCGTCTACACTTCCCGCCGCCTCGGGGAAAAGCAGCCGGCATAATCAAGGACCCCCCACATGCACCCCGGACATTCTCTCTTCCACCTTCTTCCTTCAGTCTGAAAGACATGCTGGTTAGGAGGCGTTGGCCGTGCTAAATTCTTGCTCAGTCTAACCCGAACAGGTGCCGGAGTGTGGCGACTAGGGGATTTTCACAGTAACTTCATTGCAGTGTTAATGTAAGCCTTATTTGTGACACTAATAAATAAACTTTTTTTTAAACCTTTTTTCCGTCACGTACCGACCGACTCAAGAACAGCTTCTTCCCTGTTGCTGTCTTTTGACATTAAGCTCACATTAAGCTGATCTTTCTCTATATCCTAGCTGTGACTGTAACACTTACATTCTGCACTCTCTCTTTTCCTTCCCCACCATGTACTCTATGAATGGTATGCTTTGTCTGCACAGCGCGCAAGAAACAATATATTTTACTGTATACCAAAACACGTGACAATAATAAATCAAATCAAATATTAAGTTGATCTTTCTCTACACCCCTCGCTGTGACTGTAACACTACATTCTGCACCCTCTCTTTCCTTCTCTATGATCAGTATGCTTTGTCTGTATAGCGCGCAAGAAACAATACTTTTCACTGTATCCCAGTACACGTGACAATAATAAATCAAATTAAATCAAATCATTGTTTCTTTCATGGTTACTGTTCCGCTGATTCCCACGGAATTCCTCCCACCCCATCCTCCGACTCCCCTGCAACAGGAATGGAAATTGGAATTTCCAAGGCCTCTGTTGCGGAATTCTGCAGGCTGGGTGAGGTTGGGGGTGGGAATGGAGCATCCTATCTGGCCGTGACTGTGAAAAGCAGCGTAAATATCAATTATTCTCTTTATGGTCCAGCTATTGATCTGTGCAACATTAGCAAGAGCAGGAAGGAAACCCAGAGCTGGCCTTTAATTCAATAATGAGGGAGATTTAGTGGATGCGGAGTCTAATTATTAACACTCATGTCGCAAGGCACTTCTCACACAGATTACAACAGGAAAGATCACAGTGGGCACAGAATCTGCTAACAAGCTGTGAAAACCCTCGAGAGAGAGAGAGACAGACACAGAGAGAGACAGACAGACAGACAGAGAGAGAGGCAGAGAGAGACAGAGAGAGACGGGGGTGGGGGGGAAGACAGAGAGAGAGAGAGGAGGGGAGAGACAGAGAGAGAGAGAGAAAGACAGAGAGAGAACAGACAGACAGAGAGAGGGAGAGAGAGACAGACAGAGAGAGGCAGACAGACAGAGACAGACAGAGAGGGGGACAGAGAGACAGAGAGAGGGGGGGGACAGAGAGAGAGAGACAGACAGACAGACAGACAGAGAGAGAGAGAGAGAGAGGAGAGAAAAGAGAGAAGGAGCCACAGAGGAAGGGAGAGAAAGAGAGAGAGAGAAAGAGAGAGAGAGAGAAGACAAGAGAGAAAAAGAGAGGGACACAGAGAGAGAGAGAGAGAGACAGAGACAGAGAGAGAAAGAGAGAGAGAGACAGAGAGAGACAGAGAGAGAAAGAGAGAGAGACAGAGAGAAAGAGAGAGAGACAGACAGAGAGAGAGAGAGACAGAGACAGAGAGAGACAGAGAGAGAAAGAGAGAGAGACAGAGAGAAAGAGAGAGAGACAGACAGAGTCAGAGAGAGAAAGAGAGATAAAGAGAGAGAGAGAAACAGAGAGGGAGGGAGAGAGAGAGAGACAGAGAGAGACAGACAGAGACAGAGAGAGAGAGACAGAGAGAGAGAGAGACAGAGACACACAGAGACAGAGAGAGAGAGAGAGACAGAGAGAGAGAGAGAGAGACAGAGAGAGAGAGAGACAGAGAAAGAGAGACAGACACAGAGAGAGACAGAGAGAGAGAGACAGAGGGAGAGAGAGAGAGAGAGAGAGAGACAGTGAGAAAAAACAAAGATAGAGAGAAATATACAGAAACTAGAAGCAAGAGGAGGCCATTCGGCTCTTCCAGCCCTGCTCCGCCATTCATTTTGATCATGGCTGATCATCAAATTCAATATCCTGATCCCCCTCCCCCCTTACCCCTCCATCGCTTTAGCCTTGAGAGCGATAACCTAACCTGCACATCTTTGGTCAGTAATGAACAATTAGGGGGTTAGGTGGATTGGCCATGCTAAATTGCCCCTTAGTGTCTTGGGATGCACAGGTTAGAGGGAGTACCGGGGTAAATATTTGGAGTGGTAGAGTTAAGGTCTGGGTGGGACTATTGTCAGTGCAGACTCGATGGGCTAAACGGCCTCCTTCTGGATTTCAGAAGACGGAGGAAATTTGACATGTCTGCTCCGCCTCTCACCAACATTTACAGGCGCAGCAAAGTAAAAATAAAGTTTATTTTTCCGTGTCACAAGTTGGTTTACATTAACACTGCAATTAAGTTACTGTGAAAATCCCCGAGTCGCCCACACTCCTGTTCGGGTAACACTGAGGCAGAATTTAGCACTTAACCAGCATGTCTTGTGGAATGTGGGAGGAGACCGAAGCACCCGGAGGAAACCCATGCAGACACTGGGAGAAGGCGCAGACTCCGCACAGACGGTGACCCGAGGCCGGGAATCGAACCGGGGTCCCTGGCAGTGTGAGGCAGCAGTGCTAACCCACTGTGCTGCCACCGGGAAAGAAGGCTGATCTCGAAGCTGGCAATCACAGAGCCAATCGAAATATTTCTCTGGGTTATCTGGAGTGGGAATACAAAATGAGCAGAAACGGGGGAAGAGAGAAGCTTGTCTGTCTCGGCATCCTGAATTATAACAAACACACACACACACATACACACACACACACATATCCTGGGCGGGAGCCAAGCCCATTACCATTTTACATAAATATCAAGGCAAACAGTTCGGGAATCTATTCAAATTAAATATAGAGCATTCACAGCAGAGAGAGAGAGATAGAGAGAGACAGAGGTAGAGAGAGAGAGAAAGACAGGGAGAGAATGACAGAGAGAGAAAGAGAGAGAGAGAGACAAAGATAGATAGAGACAGAGAAAAAGAGACAGAGAGAGGGAGAGAGAGAGATCAACAGAGAGAGAGAGAGAGAAAGAAACAGAGAGAGGGAGAGAGAGATCAACAGAGAGAGAGAGAGAGACAAAGAGAGAAAGTGACAGAGAGAGAGAGAAAGCGATAGAGAGAGAAAGCGATAGACAGAGACAGCAAGAGAGAGAGAGAGAGACACACACAGAGAGTGACAGTGATAGAGAGAGAGAGAGAAAGCGATAGAGAGAGACAGTGAGAGAGAGAGACACAGAGAGAGAGACAGTGACAGAGACAGAGAGAGAGAGAGACAGAGATAGAATGAGACAGAGAGAGAAAGAGACAGAGGTATAGATAGAGTGAAAGAGATAGGGAGAGATAAAGAGAGAGAAAGAACTAGAGAGAATGAGAGACAAAGTGACAGAGAGAGAGAGAGAGAAACAGGGAGGGGGGAGAGAGAGAGAGAGATAGAGAGCAACAGAGAGAGAATGACACAGAGAGAGAGAGAGACAGAGAGAAAGAGAGAGAGAGAGAGACAGAGAAAGAGAGGGAGAGCAAGAGAGAGAGAGGGAGAGAGCAAGAGACAGAGAGAGAGAGCGTTTAGCGGCGCGGGCTCGTTGGGCCGAAGGGCCTGTTTCCCGTGCTGTTTTGTTCTTTGTTCTTTGTTGACAAGAGAGAGAGAGACAAAGATAGATAGAGACAGAGAAAAAGAGAGAGGGAGAGAGAGATCAACACAGAGAGAGAGAGAGAGAGAAAGAGCAAAGAGAGAGAAAGACAGAGGAGAGACAGAGAGAGAGAGAGCAACAGAGAGAGAGACAAAGAGAAAGTGACAGAGAGAGAAAGCGATAGAGAGAGACAGTGAGAGAGAGAGAGAGACACAGAGAGAGATAGTGATAGAGAGAGAGACACAGAGATAGAATGAGACAGAGAGAGAGAGAAAGAGACAGAGATATAGATAGAGAGAAAGAGATAGGGAGAGATAAAGAGAGAGAAAGAACTAGAGAGAATGAGAGACAGAGTGACAGAGAGAGAGAAAGAGAGAAACAGAGAGGGGGGGAGGGAGAGAGAGAGAGACAGAGACAGAGAGAGAGAGAGAGAAAAACAGAGAGAGAGAGACAGGGAGAGAGAGAGAGAGAATGTGTAATACAAGAGGGTGGCGACAAGAGATTTGGTGACATTTCAAGTGGAGCTAATGAGAGTGGCGGGTGGGAAGTGGCAGAGGCTGTAATAACCCCACACGCACATTCAGGCTGGCTTCCCCACCCCCCCACCGCCCCTGCCTTGTCTTTGTGTCTCGCCACTGTGCCTCCAGCTCCTGGGGCTATCAAAGCACAACAATGAACTGGGCTCCGCTGGGATCCGGGGCACAGCAAGCAGGGAAGGAGGGATGGGGGTGGGGGGCGTGGGGCGTGGTGGGTTGGGGGGCTGGGTGCAGGGCTGGCAGGAGCGCTGCGCAGTGGAAGAGCTGGTAATGTCTCACCCGGATCCCATACGGTCCAGTCGCCAGGTACTTTACTACCTGCCTGGCACCATGACACCGACACGGACACAGGGAGGCTTCAGAGCTACACAGAGTATCTCAGCCCAGTACCAGGGAGGCATCGACACAGAGCTGATGGAATCCTCAAATCCCAATAGTGAAGAAGGAGGCCATTCGGCCCATCGAGCCTGCCCAATCCCACCCAGCCTCTTTTCCCATAACCCTATATATTTACCATACAAGTCTCTCTGACAGTAGGGACAATTTAGCATGGCCAATCCACCTAACCTGCACATCTTTGGTCACTAAGGGTCAATTTAGCATGGCCAATCCACCTAACCAACACATCTTTGGTTACTAAGGGTTAATTTAGCATGGCCAATCCACATAACCTGCACATCTTTGTGCACTAAAGGGCAGTTTAGCATGGCCAATCCAGCTAACTTGCACATCTTTGTACACTAAAGGGCAATTTAGCATGGCCACTCCACCTAACCTGCACATCTTTCGGACTTTTGGGAGAAACTGGATCACGCGGGGGAAACCCCTGCAGACATGGGGAGAACATGCCGATGCCACACAGTCAGTGACGCAGGGTCGGAATGGTACCCGAATCCCTGGCGCTGTGAGGCAGCTGTGCTAACTCACTGTGTCACACCAAGACAAATACTGGATCTGTGCCGAGAGATGCTCCCACAATTCTCTTGGACGTTATTTTCCGTACACTCAGGGCTGGCAAGAGGCAAGGCGGATTTGAGGGTTCTCATTGGGGATCAAGGCCGTGAAGACAGCGATAGCTTCAAGGCCAGAAGCAGGAGATCAATCATGAGGGGGAAGCAAGTAAGCGCACAGGTACAGCGGGCAGTAAAGAAGGAAAATAATAGGTCTGTTGGCCTACATTGCGAGAGGATTTGAATTTAGGAAGAGGGATGTTTTGCTGCAATTGTATCGGACCCCGGCGAGGCCACCTACAGGCGCCATTTTAGATTACCCTGTCTGGTCCATGGGCTTAGGCCCCAGGCTTGGCGTAGGCCCCAGGCTTGGCGTAGGCCTCAGGCTTGGCATAGGCGTCACTCATAGGCCCCAGACTTTCTCTCCGTGTATTGAAGCCTGAGTTGGGGGGGGGTGGGGAGGGGGTTAGTGAAGGCAGCGTGGGTTACGTGAGGACTGTTAGCGACAATCTCGCACCTCAAACTCCATCCTGGAAATCAGGCCTGCTGGTTGCTGGGTAAGTGGTGGGGTGGCGGGGGGAAGAGGTTGGCGGTGGGGGGAGAGGTGGGGGGTGTTTGGTGTTGGGTCTAGTCCTGCAGGCTTTCACTTCAAACTCCTCTGGCCTCCCATGGCCAGTCCAACTGATCCCCGGGACGGCAGGTCTACAATTATACAAGGGCCTTGGTGAGGCCACACCTGGGGTATTGGGTGCAGTTTTGGTCTCCTTACCTGATGAAGGATGTTCTTGCTATTTAGCATGGCCAATCCACCTAACCTGCACATCTTTGTACACCAGGGTTTACCAGGCTGATTCCTGGGGTGGCAGGATGAGGAGAGACTAAGTTAGGGTTAGAATTATATTCACTGGAGTTTAGAAGAGAGGATCTGATAGAAACTTGTAAAATTCTAACAGGGTTAGACAGGGTCGATTCAGAAAGAATGTTCCCCATGGTTGGGGGAGGAGTCCAGAACTAGGGGGTCAGAATTTGAGGATAAGGGGTAAACCTTTTAGGACTGAGATGAGGGGAAATTTCTTCACCCAGAGAGCAGTGGAATTCACTCCCACAGAAAGGCCAAAACATTGCCTGATTTCAGGAAGGAATTAGATATCGCTCTTGGGCTAAAGGGATTGAGGGATATGGCGGGGAAGGGGAGAGTCAGGATACTGAAATGGATGATCAGGCGTGATCAAAATGAATGGGGGAACATGAACTGGAAGGGCCAAGTGGCCTCCTCCTGCTTCTAGTTTCTATGAATTGAAGGGTAAGAGACACAGGGGCTTGGAAATTGCATTACATTAGATTAGGATGAACAAGTTTCAATCAGATGTAGGGAGTTTAGATGTGATTAGATAACTGTGCTCAAAGATCTCCATCTGACACAGATGCAATGGGACAGTTAGCTGCCTTCTGCGTTGCACTACCAGTTCTGCTCTGCGGCGTGGGTTGGGGGGGAGGGGGGGGGGGGGGAGCCTGGGAGAGGGGATTTCTCCCTGGAGCCTAGTATTCTCCTCTTCCATCACCAATCTCCTCAGCCAACATGCTTCACTAGAAACATAGAACATAGAACATTACAGCACAGAACAGGCCCTTCGGCCCTCAATGTTGCGCCGACCAATTAAGAAAAAGCAATGACCCTCTAACCTAAACCATTCCCTTTTCATCCATAAACTTATCTACTAACCTCTTAAACGCCACCAAACTTGGCGCATCTACAACTGCAGCAGGCAGGGCATTCCATACCCTTACCACCCTCTGGGTAAAGAACCTACCTCTGATATCTGCCTATAACTACCACCCCTTAATTTAAAGCTATGTCCCCTCATGCTAGCTTTCTCCATCCGAGGAAAAAGGCTATCACTGTCCACCCTATCTAAACCTCTAATCATCTTATATGTTTCGATAAGGTCCCCTCTTAGCCGCCTTCTTTCTAACGAAAACAACCTCAGATCCCTCAGCCTCTCTTCATAAGACCTGCCCTCCATACCAGGCAACATCCTGGTAAACCTCCTCTGTACCCTCTCCAATGCCTCCACATCTTTCTTATAATGTGGGGACCAGAACTGTACATAATACTCCAAGTGCGGCCGCACTACAGTTTTGTACAGTTGCAACATGACGTTGCGGCTCCGAAATTCAATCCCCCTACCAATAAAAGCTAAGACTCCGTATGCCTTCTTAACAACCTTATCGACTTGATTGCCTACTTTCAGGGATCTATGCACAAATACACCAGGATCCCTCTGTTCATCAACACTATTAAGAGTCCTACCATTAGCCCTATACTCTACACATTTATTATTCCTGCCAAAGTGCATTACCTCACACTTTTCCACATTAAACTCCATTTGCCACCTCTCGGCCCAGCTCTGCAACTTGTCCAAGTCTCTCTGCAAACTATAACACCCCTCTTCACTATCTACCACTCCACCGACTTTAGTGTCATCCGCAAATTTACTAATCCATCCTTCAATACCCTCATCCAGATCATTTATAAAAATTACAAACAGGAGGGGCCCCAAAACAGATCCCAAAACAATGGTAACACACTGAGTTAGCGCTGCTGCCTCACAGTGCCAGGGAGCTGGGTTCGATTCCCGGCTCGGGTCACTGTCTGTGTGGAGTCTGCACGATCTCCCCATGTCTGCATGGGTTTCCTCCGGGTGCTCCGGTTTCTTCCCACAGTCCAAAGATGTACAGGTTAGGTGGATTGGCCATGCTAAATTGCCCCTTTGTGTTCAAAATTGTGCTGATTAGGTGGATTGGCCATGCTAAATTGTCCCTTAGTGTCCAAAGATGTGCAAATTAGGTGGATTGGCCATGCTAAATTGTCCCTTAGTATCCAAAGATGTACAGGTTAGGTGGATTGGCCATGCTAAATTGTCCCTTAGTATCCAAAGATGTGCAGGTTAGGTGGATTGGCCATGCTAAATTGTCCCTTAGTGTCCAAGAGTGATAGGGTGGTTGGTGCTTGCCCCTTTGGTTAAATGTGATAGGGTGGCATGTAATTGTTTGTGTCAAGTGGTTAGGGGATGCATGCTAATTGTTTGTTTGTGGTGGTGTTGGTGTTTGTTGTGTGTGGGTTGGTGTTGGTGTTTGGTGTGTGGTAGGGTGGTTGCCTGCTAATTGCCCTTAGTTCCAAATGTGCTGGTTAGGTGGATTGGCCATGCTAAATTGTCCCTTAGTGTCCAAAGATGTGCAGGTTGGGATTGGCCATGCTAAATTGTCCTTAGTATCCAAAGATGTACATGTTAGGTGGATTGGCCATGCTAAATTGTCCCTTAGTGTCCAAAGATGTGCAGGTTAGGGTGGATTGGCCGTGCTAAATTGCTCCTTAGTGTCCAAAGATGTGTAGATTAGGGGGATTGGCCATGCTAAATTGCCCCTTAGTATCCAAAGATGTGCAGGTTAGGTGGATTGGCCATGCTAAATTACCCCTTAGTGTGTTACACTTCCTACTTAGAAGATGGAAAAAAGAATATCTGGGGTGCATGGCGGGGGTCCTTGATTATGCCGGCTGCTTTTCCCCAAGGCAGTGGGAAGTGTCAATGGATGGGAGGCTCGTTTGTGTGATGGGACTGGGCTACGTTCATGGTCTCTTTGTAGTTCCTTGTGGTCTTGGGCAGAGCAGGAGCCCAGACCAAGCTGGAAAGGGTACTTCCTATGGTAAAAGTTGGTGAGATTAGAAATCAGATATTGCTCTTGGGGGCTAAAGGGATTGTGAAATATTGGGGGGGGGGGGATCAGAGTTTGACTAACAGTTATGATCAAAATGGATGACGGAGCAGGGCTGGAAGGGGCCAAATGTCTCCTCCTGCTTTTATTTCTGTGTCTCCGCAGAGGGCACATTCGAACAGTCTTGGCCTCATGTTTGAGGTGTTAACAGATTTGCTGTGATAATTGCACCTTCACGGGTATTACTGTACACGTTAAAAAACTATAGTCACATTACGCAAATGTGATCGAGGTTAAAAATAGTCCTGGCTCATTTGGTGTAAGTGTCAGCAACGTACTCAGCTGTGATTCCAGGTGCCAGATATACAGTCAGATAAAAGTCAAATATTTGAAGCGTTGGTTCCCAGTTCAGGAGTTTTTCGACGGGAGGAGTGGGGGCGGGGGGAATCTTCCTGAGAGATTCCGACAGAATCCCGAGAGTGCAGAAGAAGGCCATTCAGCCCAGCGGGGCTGCACCGACCATCCTATCCCCGGGTATTTACCCCAGCTAGTCCTTCCCTGACATTAAGGGAATGGAGATCCCAGAATTAGCCAGCGACCCCGGGGAGGGGATGGGGTGGGGCAGTGCTTAAAGAAATCAGCATCTGTCAAAGTGTGTGGCCACCAGCCATCCCCCTCCCTTCCCCCACCGAGAGCCATCAGCAAAGGCCTACTTATCAGGCTCCTGTTAACAAGCCCATTTCTACAGGCCCTGTAATGTGTCCCAGAAGGGGACTTAAGGGGAGGCTGGATAAAGTGGGAGCTTTCTTCTCTGGAGCTTAGGAGGCTGAGGGGTGATCTTGTAGAGGTCTATAAAATAATGAGGAGCTCAGATCAGCTAGATATCTTTTCCCAAAGGTAGGGGAATCTAAAACTAGAGGGCATAGGTTTTTAGGTGTGAGAGAAGAGATGCAAAAGGATCCGGAGGGGCAATTTTTTTCACACAGAGGGTGGTGAGTGTCTGGAATGAGCTGCCAGAGGTAATAGTAGAGGCGGGTACAATTTTGTCTTTTAAAAAACTTACACAGGTAAGATGGTTATAGAGGGATATGGGCCAAATGTGGGCAATTGGGATTAGCCGAGAGATTGACAGAAGAGGCGGCTCGGTGGCGCAGCGGGTTAGCACTGCTGCTTCACAGCTCCAGGGTTCTGGGTTCGATTCCCAGCTTGGGGTCACTGTCTGTGTGGAGTTTGCACATTCTCCTCGTGTCTGCGTGGGTTTCCTCCCACAGTCCGAAAGATGTGCAGGTTAGGTTAATTGGCCATGCTGAAATTGCCTCTTAGTGTCCCGGGATGTGTAGGTTAGAGGGATTAGTGGATACAATTTGGAGGGATATGGGGGCAGGGCCGGGGTGGGATTGTGTTCGGTGCAGACTCAATGGGCTTAAGGGCCTCTTTCTGCACCGTAGGGTTCTATGAACCTCTATAACTGGGGACAATTTAGCTTGGCCAATCCAGGAGAAGGCCTCGCCCTTCCCCCCACCCTATCCCTCTCCTCCACCCAATAAGATTAGCATGGGACCATTCACGGTTCCCCAAAATCCTTCGCTCCCGACCCCCACCACAACTCGACCTCACCTTTGACCCCTCCTCCCACCCTTTCCCATCATTGGTTATATATACCACCACCTTCCCCCCACCCACTACCCCAACTGTGGTACGCCAACCTGGAGAACACCCTCCCCCCGACTCAAATCAGTGGAACGGGGATAAATTCAGTTCCAAGTGGAAGAGGGTTCCTTCAAGAGAGAAGGAATGAAATTCTATTTGTTTCTTCAGTTGGGTCCCAGCGAAGATGATTGGAGGCAGGGGGGTGCAGAAGGAGTTAATTTGCTCGGCAGTGAGGCAGTTAAAGCACAGGCCCCGGGCATGGTGGGGGTTGGAGTGGGGGCTGTCGCTGGAGGAAGTCATTAATTGATCGATGGTGGAGGGCGCTGGGGGTCCGTTGTTCATTATGGAATCAGCAGTATACACATCAAGCAATGGCACAACTGGGACACATTACAGGGCCTGTAGAAATGGACCTGTTGACAGGAGCCTGATTACTAGGCCTTAGCTGATGGCTCTCAGTGGGAGAGGTGGTTGGGGGGGTGGCCGATGGCCACACACTTTGACAGATGCTGACCTCTTTAAGCACTCCCCTCTCCCCTCCCCGGAGTTGCTAGCTAATTCTGGGATCTCCATTCCCTGAATGCAATCGTCAAGGCGACCTCACCGCCGCCTCCCCCTCATCCACCACACCGCCCTCGCCTTGGTAACCCTCATGAGAACCCAAGCTGGCGGCCACCTTGTGTGGGAGGTTGAGAGGTTGGGGGCGGCACAGTGGGGTTAGCGCAGCTGCCTCACGGCGCCAGGGATCCGGTTTCGATTCCTGGCCTCGGGTCACTGTCTCTGTGGAGGCTGCACGTTCTTTCCCCTTCCTGTGTCTGCATGGGTTTCCACCAGGTGCTCCGGTTTCCTCCCACATTCCAAAGATGTGTAGGTTAGGTGGATTGGCCATGCTAAATTGCCCATTAGTGTCCAAGGATGTGTAGGTTAGGTGGATTGGCCATGCTAAATTGCCCCTTAGTGTCCAAAGATGTGCAGGTTAGGCGGATGCCGCTAAATTGCCTTTAAGTCAAGTGTGCAGGTTAGGGATTGGCCATGCTAAATTGCCCTTTAATGTCCAAAGATGTGCAGGTTAGGTGGATTGGCCAGCTAAATTGTCCCCTTAGTGTCCAAAGATGTGCAGGTTAGGTGGATTGCCATGCTAAATTGTCCCTTAGTGTCCAAAGATGTGCAGGTTAGGTGGATTGGCCATGCTATTGTCCCTTAGTGTCCAAAGATGTGTAGGTTAGGTGGATTGCCATGCTAAATTGTCCCTTAGTGTCCAAAGATTTGCAGGTTAGGTGGATTGGCCATGCTAAATTGTCCCTTAGTGTCCAAAGATGTGTAGGTTAGGTGGATTGGCCATGCTAAATTGTCCCTTAGTGTCCAAAGATGCAGGTTGTGGATTGGTCATGCTAAATTGTCCCTCAGTGTCCAAAGATGTGCAGGTTGGGTGGATTGGCCATGCTAAATTGTCCCTTAGTGTCCAAAGATGTGCAGGTTAGGTGGATTGGCCATGCTAAATTGTCCCTCAGTGTCCAAAGATGTGCAGGTTAGGTGTATTGGCCATGCTAAATTGTCCCTCAGTGTCCAAAGATATGCAGGTTAGGTGGATTGGCCATGCTAAATTGCCCCTCAGTGTCTCAATCCTGGATGGATTGACGCAGTGAGAGCTGGTATGGACCAGATGGGAGAATGGCCTCTTTCTATGCCTCTGGCGACCCTTAGTGGCACAGTTACACCTTATTCTATTCTATTTTAATTCCTTAAAAACCAAATGAGTTGCATGGCAAGAGAAACGGGGTAAATATTAGTCCTTTCCAGTCACTTAATGGCTCTGCCAACCTTTCCCGCGATGCAGAATTTAGATTATTCACAACCCCCGAGCCATATGCTGAAAGTGTGTATATTTATGTATATATATAGCGTTGTTCCTTATCCTGTCTTACTATGAGAGTATCGAGCTGCTTAACTGTTGCAAAACCTTTGCACTGGCTGGCACGGTGGCACAGTGGGTTAGCACTGCTGCCTACCAGTGCCAGGGACCCGGGTTCGAACTCAGCCTCGGGTCACTGTCTGTGGGGAGTCTACACATTCCCACTCCACGTCTGTGTGGGTTTCCTCCGGTGCTCCGGTTCCCCTCCCACAGTCCAAAGATGTGCAGGTTAGGTGGATTGGCCATGCTAAGTTGCCCTTAGACTTCAAGATGTGCAGGTTAGGTGGATTGACCATGCTAAATTGCCCCTTCATGCCCAAACATATACAGGTTAGGTGGATTGGCCATGCTAAATTGCCCCTTAGTGTCCAAAGATGTGAGGTTAGGTAGATTGGACGTGTTAAATTGCCCCTTAGTGTCAGGGATACTAGTTCGGGTAAATGTATACTGTGATAAAT
Source organism: Sphyrna mokarran (assembly GCA_024679065.1). Classification (NCBI taxonomy): domain Eukaryota; kingdom Metazoa; phylum Chordata; class Chondrichthyes; order Carcharhiniformes; family Carcharhinidae; genus Sphyrna; species Sphyrna mokarran. Next base: position 6,495,143 of record JAGIQG010000039.1, on the reverse strand, counting down.
GCTTGTGAACAATAACTCAATTTCATTAATTCTGTGCCATGTTAATAATTGTTTAAGGACACGGTATAAACACAGGGTCCGTATACATGGTGCTGAAACTGCTCCAGAAGTAGGTTCACCCTGTTCCAAAGAGAAGAACAAAACAGCACGGGAAACAGGCCCTTCGGCCCAACGAGCCCACACCGCCACCTCAATGTTCCCACCTCTACCTTTGATCCCTGTCTATGTTTATAGATCTATGGATTAAAAACCAAATTTGAGACAATTTAGGGAGAATTTATTTTGTCAATTAGCCCAAGAGCACATCTTTGGGATGTGGGAGGAAACCAGAGCACCCGGAGAAAACCCATGCAAGCACGGGGAGAATGCGCAAACTCCCACAGACACAGGTCCAAATCCATGTATCTGCACAGCACAGCGATAGTCACTGAGCTGTCATGTTGCCCATCAAATGGTCCAGGTCAAGCGTACACTAACGACGTGAAGCACTAGGATACTCTCGAAAAATATCCAAGAGCAGCCCTCTCACGACCCATCGCGTGTACGTCCCTTGTTAGACAACAAGGTGGACCAAAGCACCTATAGGATAAAAACAAGTACAACAATATCATCATCTATTTACACACTTCCCAGGGACTCCCAAGGCTCATGATCCCTATTTTAAATCAGTTTTCTGTACCTCTTCATTCCCATTCTGCTCATGTATTGGGGGTTTTTGGGGGGGGGGGGGGGGGATTATGGTTGGCGCACACTCAATGGGCCGAATTGTCTGCTGTAGGGGTTTCTATGAAGACTAAGCTCTGAAAGCTTTCAGCCCTCTCTATCCTGCTGCTTCAGAAAAGCTTGCAGGTTGAGCTAGGGGGTAGCGTGACCTGAACAGTCACTGTTCTGGTTATTATTGGAAACAAGTGCCAGACTCATCTTACAATTGTGTCTGAACCCCCCTGTGACCCCGCGCCTCCCTCAAACAAGCCACTCAGCCCTGGGAGTGCGTGCGGGCAGAACCTGCCTCGGCAAGAATTTCTGGCTGTTTATTTAACCGCTCGCGAACCAGACCAACCAAAGGAAGGGAGAAGAGCAAACCAACACTTCTGTGGGGTATTGGGGGTGATGGCAGGGGGTGGGTAAATCCTCTAGGCCCCCCCACCAAGCTGAAGGGGTGGTCAGATAATTTGACAGTGGATTGAAAGACCTCTCGATCTGGAGGAAGAAAAGACTATCGTGGAATCAAGCATAGGAGGATGCCATTTGGCCCATCGAGCCTGCACCGATCAGCCTATCCTCATCACCCTATGCATTTTGCCGAGCTAGTCCCCCTGACACTAAGGGGCAATTGAGCATGGCCAATCCATCAAACCCGTTCCTTTTCTTCTCTATGAATGGTATGCTTTGTCTGTATAGCACACGAGAAACAATACTTTTCACTGTATCCCAGTACATGTGATAATAATAAATCAAATCAAATATTAAGTTGATCTTTCTCTACACCCTCGCTGTGACTGTAACACTACATTCTGCACCCTCGCCTTTCCTTCTCTATGAATGGTATGCTTTGTAAAGTGCACAAGAAACTGTATCACTGTATCCCAACACACGGGACAATAATAAATCAAATCAAATTTAACCAAGCATTTTTCACTCCCTCCACTCTCTTTTCTGATTCCTAATCGGGGTTGGGGAGTGTGGGAGAGGGAGGGGGAAGGTGTACCTTGGAGTTAGGAAAAATCGGAGGTGAGGAGAGCATGCACTGTGTGGACTGGGGAGGGCACCTTGGAGTGAGGAAAGATGGGAGAGGGGGAGCATGCACTGTGTGGGCTGGAGGGGGCACCTTGGAGTGAGGAAAGATGGGAGAGGGGGAGCATGCACTGTGTGGGCTGGAGGGGGCACCTTGGAGTGAGTAGGTGGTGGGGGGAGGAGAGCATGTGCTGTGTGGGCCGGGGGAGGGGGTATCACTTGGAGTGAGGAAATGTGGGGGGGGAGAGGGGAGCATGTGCTATGTGGGCTGGGGGTGGGGGGGGTGCGATTTGGAGTGAGGAAAGGTGGGAGAGAGGGAGCATGCGCTGTGTGGGAGGTGCGGGGCCAACTTGGAGTTAAGAAAGATGAGAGGGGAGAGAGAACATGTGCTGTGTGCACCAGGGAGGAGGGGGGGGGGGGGTGGAATGCAAGGGGTCAGCATAGCCACTTTGATCTGGATTTGACCTTCCCGCACCACCCCCACCCCCGGATCTCCACCTGATTGGTGCAGTAGTAGGCCTGTTGTAGTAGTTAAGGCCTAGCAGGCCCTGTGAGACCAGGGCTAGCCAAGTGGTTCGGGCCTAGTCACCTCCAGCAGCATCCTATCCCACCCTTGCCTCCCGCTCTCCCCCCCTCCACCCCACCCCTGCCATCCCGCAGAGCTGTGTACAAAATAGACTGGGCCGAGAGAGAGATAGAGAGAGAGAGAGAGAGAGAGTTTGGGGGAGGGAGTAATGATTGTTCAAAGTGCTCTCATGTTACAGTCAGAGACAGAGACAAGCCGTTATTTAAGAATCTATTACAGCGCTCCCAATCAATAAGGTGCAACCACTTCCTGGAAAGGCACACAGGCTTGAGGTGAGCGTGAGATTCTCAACCTCCCCCTCCTCCCTCCTCCCTCACAGACTTCTCGCATTCCTATCCAAGGCTGGTCAAAGAAGCCTTCAGGCCTCAGAGGCAGCCCTTTCCCTCCCTACCCCCTCCCCACTATCTACAAGGGGCGCATTATGGCATTACCCATAGCTTGGTCAAGTACGGTTCCTCCAGGGCGAGGGGGGAGCGGCTAGCGGAGTTACTTGGGGGGATAGGGACTGGTCACATGAGTTACGGGGGTTGGTGCTTCGGACAAGGCCTGGGGGTGCGCATTCCCTCTATTTCGTCGCACCCCCCCAAACCCCTCCTCCCCTCTCCTCTTCTTCCACCACATCCTCACTGCATCTTCTCCCCACTCCAGCCCTGCCTCTCTCCCCCAATTGTTCCTTCCACCTCCCTCCCCATTCCCCCCTCCACCGTCCTCTCTTCCCCCACTCTACCTCCCACTTTTCCAGTACCCCATCTCCCGTCCCCCGCCTCATCCCCTCCTGATCCCTTCCACACCCTCACCCTCTTTCCTCCCGCTCTGCACCCTCACCCTCTCCTCTCCTCCCCTTCCTCCTCCCTCCTCACCTTCCTCCAAACCCTTGGCCCCTCTTCCCCAACACTTCAGCCCAACTCGCTTCATCTCCAATCCTCCCTCCATTCTCCTCCATCTCCCTCTTCTACTTCCCTCTCTTCCCCCACCCCACCTCTGCACTCCCCAAATTCCCTCCTCCTCCCTGCCCCCTTACCTCTTCCTCCTCACCCCTCCACTCCTACCTAACCTCTCCTTCCCCTTCCACCCTCCTCCATTTTCTCCTTCTCTTCTTCCTCCTCCTCCACCATTCCAATCCTGCCTCTCCTTCCTCCCTCTGTCTCCTTCTCCTCCTCTCTCTCTTCCCCCACTCCAGCCCCCACTTCCCCATACATCTCTCCTTGCCCCCAGCTGTCCCTCTCCTCTCTCAGAATGGTCACTGTTCTCTCTTGACAGATTTCCTTCCCTCTCCCTCTCCTTCTCTGTCTCTCTCAGTGGTTAGCACTGCTGCCTCACAGTGCCAGGGACCCGGGTTCAATTCCTGGCCTTGGGTCACTGTCTGTGCAGAGTCTGCACATTCTCCCCGTGTCTGCGTGGGTTCCCTTCGAGTGCTCCAGTTTCTTCCCACAGTCCAAAGATGTGCAGGTTAAGTGGGTTGGCCATGCTAAATTGTCCTTTAGTGTCCAAAGATGTGCAGGCTAGGTGGATTGGCCATGCTAAATTGCCCCTTATTGTCCAAAAATGTGTAGGTTAGATGGATTGGCCATGCCAAATTGTCCCTTAGTGTCAGGGGGACTAGTTGCATAAATATGTGGGGTTATGGGAATATGGTCTGGGTGGGATTGTGGTTGGTGCAGACTCGATGGTCCAAATGTTCTCTTTCTGCACTGTAGAGATTCTGTGAATAGAGGGAGAAGTGGAGAGAGAGAAGAATGGAGAGAGATGAAGAGAGAGGGAGAGACTGAGAGATGGAAAGTGAGAGAGGAATAGAGAGACAGAGCGAAGCAGAGAGAGAGAGAGACAGATGGAGAGAATGGGGAGAACGGAAAGTGGGAGTGAAAGAGAGAAGACAAGAGAGGAAGAGAATTGGAGGGAGAGGAATGGAGAGAGGAAGATGAGGAGAAAGAGAAAGAGAGAGAGATGGAGAGAAAGAGAGATGGAGATGGAAGAAGAGAGGAAGCGAGTAAGAGATAGGTGAAAAGAGAGAGAGAATGAGAGAGAGACAGTGACAGAGGTAGAGAGAAAGAGAGATGGAGAGAGATGGAGATGGAAGGAGAGAGGGAGCAAGAAAGAGATAGGTGAAAAGAGAGAAAGACAATGAGAGAAAGAGAGAGACAGTGATAGAGATGGAAAGAGATAGAGAGATGGAGGTGGAGGGAAAGAGAGAGTTAGTTGGAGAGTGAGAGACAGAGAATTGGAGAACTTTAGGGAGGGAATTCCAGAGCTTAGAACCCCCAATGGCGGAGCAATGGGAATCAGTAGATGTGAGGGAGGCTGGAATCGAAGGATCGCAGAGATTTTGGCAGGTGGCAGGGGGAACCTTTGATAACTCTGGGTCTGTACTTGTTGGAGTTTAGAAGGATGATGGGGGTGAGGGGGGAATCTTACTGAAACTTACAGGATACTGCGAAGCCTGGATAGAATGGAGAGGATGTTTCATTAGTAGGAAAAACTAGAACCACAACCTCAGGCTAAAGGGACGATCCTTTAAAACAGAGATGAGGGGGAATTTCTTCAGCCAGAGAGTAGGTGAATCCGTGGAACTCTTTGCCGCAGAGGAGGCATTGAGACAGAGATAGGTAGGTTCTTGATTAATAAGGGGATCCGGGGAAAAGGCAGCAGAATGGGGCATGAGAAAAATATCAGTGGTGGTGGGGTGCAGACTTGAAGGGTCTAATTCTACTTCTGTGTCTTGCTACGGAGAACTTGGGGAGCACCCAAGGTGAGGTTGAAAGCTGGAGGATACTCCACATCGCAAGGTAGGGGAGAGAGAGAAAACGACAGACTAGGTAAAAGGCAGGGGAGACTGATCGGAGGAGAGCATCCCTTAGAAAACGCAGGGAAAGAAATGCGAGCAACTTTCTCAAGGTGCAGAGAGAGATTGAACCGATGGCCCTCATTAAATATTACTGTTTTCCCTGACTGATTAATACACCTCTGTGCAAACACGGACAGGGAGGGAAAAAAAACCCGCGATGGATTATTTATAACCTCGCAATGACCATTTCTGCCTTCCCAGAGTCTATCATCTGCAGAACAAACCGATGCATGCAGAGGCCATTCAGCCCCTCCATCTTGTGCCATCACTATAATGCCCCAACTATTCCTCAACTGCATATCACTCAATCCTCTGGCAACAAGCCCAGGCTTCTTACCCCCCACGCCTGTCCAAACTTATTATCCCATACATTCCCGGGAATGTGGGCCACGCTGACTTGTCCCAGCATTTTTTGGCACCCCCCCACTCCCTTGAAAATGTAGTGGGGGGGGAAATGAGCTGCCATGTTGAGCCTGCTGCAGTGCCCTTGGGTGGTGTAGGTACACCCACAGCGCTGTTAGGGAGGGAGTTCTAGGATTGTGATTGGACATCAGTCAGTCCCCCGTGTGTGTTGTAGGTACACCCACAGTGCTGTTAGGGAGGGAGTTCCAGGATTGTGATTGGACATCAGTCAGTACCCCTTGTGTGGTGTAGGTACATCCACAGTGCTGTTAGGGAAGGAGTTCCAGGATTTTGACCCCAGCCACAGTGAAGGAACGGCTGATATATTCCCAAGTTGGGATGGTGAGTGGCTCGGAGGGGGAATTTGCAGGTGGTGGGGGTGTTCCCCATGTGTCTGCTGCCCCCCTCCCCTTGTCCTTCTAGGTGGTAGAGGTGGCAGGTTTGGAAGGTGCTGTGGAAGGAGCCTTGGCGAGTCGCTGCAGTGCATCTTGTAGATGGTACACACTGCTGTCACTGTGCGTTGGTGGTGGAAGGAGTGAGTGTTTGTGGTTAGCGTGTCGATCGAGCGGGGCTGCTTTGTCCTGGATGGTGTCGAGCTTTTCAAGTGTTCTTGGGAGCTGCACTCATCCAGGCAAGTGGGGAGTATTTCATCACACTCCTGACTTGTGTCCTTGTGGATGGTGGACCGGCTTTGGGAGGGAGTCAGGAGGTGAGTTACTCTCCGCAGGATTCCCAGTGGACAGGCTTTGGGGGGGGAGTCAGGAGGTGAGTTACTCTCTGCGGGATTCCCAGCCTCTGACCTGTACTGGTATTCAAAAGATGTGCAGATTGGGTGGATTGGCCACGCTAAGTCGCCTCTTAATTTCCAAAGATGTGCAGGTTAGATGGATTGGCCATGCTAAATTGCCCCTCAGTGTCCAAAGATGAACAGGTCAGGTGGATTGGCCATGCTAAATTGCCCCTTAGTGTCCAGAGATATGCAGATTAGGTGGTTTGGCCATGCTACATTGCCCCTTAGTTTCCAAAGATGAGTGGGTTAGGTGGATTGGCCATGTTAAATTGTGCCTTTAGTGACCAAAGATGTGCAGGTTAGGTGAATTGGCCATGCTAAATTGTCCCTTAGTGTCCAAAGATGTGCAGGTTAGGTGGATTGGCTGTGCTAAATTGTCCCTTAGTGACCAAAGATGTGTAGGTTAGGTGGATTGATTGCTTCAGGGCGGAGATTTATGAATCAGGGACAGCAATTGGGTGGAAGGAGATGGACGGGACAGCGTCTATTTAAACCATGAAGGAAAATGGAGGAATCTAATGCTTCTAATCAGCCAACTCTAGTTAAAACAGAAATCAATCTCACGTCCTATCCCTGAGTCCCTAATCAGAGCAGAAACAGGCCTAATTACCTCCCTAATCCACTTATTCATGTCGCTATACATGCGTCTCAAACTGCTTAATTCTGGAAATATGGATCCATCCCATTATTCCCATTGATTGTATCTGTTCCGGCAGCGTCCGCTCAAGGTATTACTCCCACGAACCTTTCCAATAATTAGGCCTGTGCAATGAAACATGGGGAGCTGAATACAACAGAGGCATCGGATGACATAGTATTGGCAGGGTCTGGGGAAGATGCCTCTCTCTCGATTCCCACACACCCCCCAACCACCCCAGTAGGCAGTGACACAGGGTGACTTCACCGCGCCAGGGACTCTGGTTCAATTCCCGCCTAGGGTCACTGTCTGCATGGAGTCCTCGCGTTCTCCCCATGTCTGCGTGGGTTTCCTCTGGGTGCTCCGGTTTCCTCCACAGTCCAAAACATGTGTAGGTCAGGGGGGTTTAGCCATATTAAATTGCCTCTTAATGCCCAAAGACGTGTAGGTTATGTGGATTGGCCATGCTAAATTGCCCCTTAGTGTCCAAAGATGTGCAAGTTGGGTGGATTGGCCATGTTAAATTGCCTCTTAGCGTCCAAAGCTGTGCGGGTTAGATGGATTAGACATGCTAATTGCCTCTCAGTGTCCAATGATGTGCAGGCTAGATGGATTGGCCATGCTAAATTGCCCCTTAGTGTCCAAAGATGTGCAGGTTAGGTGGATTGGCCATGCTAAATTGCCCCTTAGTGTGAAGGGCATTCATGGGATAAATTTGTGGGGTTATTGGGGGAGAATGTGGGACTCGCTCCCACAGGGAGTGGGGGAGAATGCAGAACTCATTCCCATGGGGAAGAATGTGGTACTCGCTCCCATGGAGACTGGGGGAGAATGTGGAACTCGCTCCCACGGGGTGGAGTGGAGGAGAATGTGGGACTCGCTCTCATGGGAAGTGGGGGAGAATGTGGGACTCGCTCTCACGGGGAGCGGGGGAGAATGTGGGACTCGCTCTCACGGGGAGCGGGGGAGAATGTGGGACTTGCTCTTGTGGGGTGCGGGGGAGAATGTGCGACACGCTCCCACGGGGGGAATGGGGGAGAATGTGGGACTCGCTCCCGTGGGGGAGAATGTGGGACTCGCTCCCATGGGGGGGAGTGGGGGAGAATGTGGGACTCACTCCCACGGGGAGTGGGGGAGAATATGGGACTTGCTCTCACGGGGAGCGGGGGAGAATATGGGACTTGCTCCCATGAAGATTAGGGGAGAATGTGGGACTCGCTTCCACAGGGAGTGGAGGAGAATGTAGGACTCACTGTCACGGGGAGTGGGGGAGGTGAATAGTGTTGACACATTTAAGCAGGGGGTAGGGAAAGCCTGGTGAACGACACGAGGGAGAGAGGAAGGTAACCCTATGTTAAGTTGGATGAGGGAACAGTGGGTTGTAGTGGATCTCAGACACGGGCTTGGGCCAATGGCTCCAAATGGTTTCCAGGGTCAGGGAGGGAAAGGGGATGGATAAGGCACCGAGGACTTTGGATTTTGGGCTGCGCTTTCCCCACAGCTGTATCTCTCGTTGTCGGAATTCTACCCCAGTAGCACATCAGCTTGAGACAGTGCAACCACAGAGCTCACAAAGCTGCCAGGGAGGTCTGCATTGGTGAGTTCATGGCAACAGGGTCACTTCCAGATTGTTCGACAACAACCTGGAAATATATCGTTCCTTCACTGTGGCTGGGTCAAAATCCTGGAACTCCCTCCCTAACAGCACTGTGGGTGTACCTACACCACACACGGACACTACAGTGCGTTCAAGATGGTGGTTCACTACCCCCTTTTCAGGGGGGCAATTGGGGATGTATAAATCTATTGGACCTCATAAGAAAATCCCTCCCTACCTGGGATTGAGTGAGTGAATCCTTCCTGGACTGCCTCCCAATGCTGTTATATCTTTCCTGAGCTAAGGGGACCAGAAATGTTGACTGTATTACAATTGTGGTCTCAACAGTGCTTTGTGTAGTTTTAGCAAGACTTGTAAATGTATCGGCCATTCCTTCACTGTGGCTGGGGTCAAAATCCTGGACCTATCACACAATCGTTATAGCACAGAAGGAGACCATTTGGTCCATTGGGTCTCTACTGGCTCACGCACTGAGATCACATTTTTGGCTCATTCCCCTGTCTTTTCCCTGTAATCCCTGCGCACAATTCCGAATCTGACATCTTTTGTTCCTGGGACACAGGTGTCGCTGGCTGGGCCAGCATTTATTGCCCATCCCTAGTTGCCCCTTGGAGGGGCAGTTAAGAGTCAATCACATTGCTGTGTGGCTCTGCGAGTCACATGTAAGCCAGACCGGGGTAAGGACGGCGGATTTCCTTCCCTAACGGGTTTTCCCGACAATCAGTAGATTTTTAATTCCAGATTTTTTTTTATTTGAATTCAAATTCCACCATGGTGGGATTCAAACCTGGGTCCCCCAAAACATTAGCTGAGTTTCCTGGATTAATAGTCTCAGCGATAATTCCACTAGGCCGTCATGTTTTGAATCTTCCCACCCTAAAACTAGCCCCTTGCTTCCAGACACTTCAATCCTGACCCAAACCTCTCAAGATCTGCAGAGATTTTCAGTTCGATCAGAAGACCATAAGATGTAGGAGCAGAATGAGGCCATTCAGTCATCTGCTCCGCTATAGCTGTTAAGTTTCTCAACCCCATTCTCCCACCTCTTCCCCGTGACCTTTGACCCGCTCACCAATCAGGACCCTGTCTATCTCTGTCTCCACCACACTCAGTGCCCCGGCCTACTCTGCGGCAACAAATTCCACAGATTCACACCCCCCACCCTCTGGCTGAAGAAATCCCTCCCCATCTCGGTTCTGAAGGGTTGTCCCTTTACTCTGAGGCCGGGCCCTCGGATCCCAGTCTCTCCGACTCATGGGAACATCTTCCCTGTGTCCACTCTATATAGGGCCTTTCAGTATTCTGGAAGTTTCAATGAGGTTCCCCCCCACCATCATCCTTCTAAACTCCGTTGAGTACAGACCAGAATCCTCAAACACTTCCTCAAACGACAAGCCTTTCATTCTCGGGATCGTTCTGGTGAACCTCCTCTGGGTCATAACTTCCCAATCACCTTATTAATCAAGAACCTATCCATCTCTGTCTTAAAGACACTCAATGACCCGGCCTCCTCTGCAGCGAAGAGTTCCACAGATTCCCCACTCTCCGAAGCTGAAGAAATTCCTTCTCACTCTGTTTTAAGGATCATCCCTTTCGCCTGGGGTTGTGGTTCTAGTTTTTCCTATGAGTGGAAACATCCTCTCCATCTCTACTCTATCCAGGGCCCTGCAGTATCCTGTAAGCTTAAGTAAGATCCCCCCCTTCTAAACTCCATCGAGTACAGACCCAGAGTCCTCAACCCATTCCTCATACGACAAGCTCTTCATTCCAGGGATCGGTCTGGTGAACCTCCTCTTTCCAGCACATCCTTCCTTAAATACGGGGCCCAAAACTGCTCACAATACTCCAAATGGGGTCTGACCAGAGCATTGTACAGCCTCAGAAGTCCATCCCTGCTCTTTGTTTTAAAGCCTCTGTAATGACGGTATCTCAGACCATTGGGAATGACAGTAGCCTACACTTCTGTGATCCACGTTACCATGCAACTGCAAAAGGAACAAATCAATTATCTTCCTAACAAAACATTTCCCTCCTGATTTTTAGCAATACGGTGACACAGTGGGTTAGCGCTGCTGCCTCGCAGTGCCAGGGACCCAGGTTCCATTCCCAGCTTGGGTATTCTCCCCATGTCTGCGTAGGTTTCCTCCCACAGTCCAAAGATGTGTAGCTTAGGGTGGATTGGCCATGCTAAATTGCCCCTTAGTGTCCAAAGATGTGCAGGTTAGGGTGGATTGGCCGTGCTAAATTGCCCCTTAGAGTCCAAAGATGTGCAGGTTAGGTGGATTGGCCGTGCTAAATTGCCCCTTAGTGTCCAAAGATGTGCAGGTTAGGGGATTGGCCGTGCTAAATTGCCCCTTAGTGTCCAAAGATGTGCAGGTTAGGTGGATTGGCCGGCTAAATGCCCTTAGGTCAAAGTGTGCAGGTTAGGTGGATGGCGTGCTAAATTCCCCTTAGTGTCCAAAGATGTGCAGGTAGGTGGATTGGCCGTGCTAAATTGCCCCTTAGTGTCCAAAGATGTGCAGGTTAGGTGGATTGGCCGTGCTAAATTGCCCCTTAGTGTCCAAAGATGTGCAGGTTAGGTGGATTGGCCATGCTAAATTGTCCCTTAGTGTCCAAAGATGTGTAGGTTAGGGGGATTGGCCATGCTAAATTGTCCCTTAGTGTCCAAAGATGTGTACGTTAGGGTGGATTGGCCATGCTACATTGTCCCTTAGTGTCCAAAGATGTGTAGATTAGGTGGATTGGCCATGCTAAATTGCCCCTTAGTGTCCAAAGATGTGTAGGTTAGGTGGATTGGCCATGCTAAATTATCCCTTAGTGTCCAAAGATATGTAAACCTGCACTGACCATGCTGCCCTGTCTGAACTAAAACCCCCTTGCCTTCTGGGGACCATATCTTTATTCGAATCGTATTCATCGATTTGTCAAGACACCCTTTAGAAGTCACTACTGTATCTGTTTTGACTATCTCCAACATAACCTGCACATCTTTGGACACTAAGGGGCAATTTAGCATGGCCAATCCACCTAGTTTTGATATTTAGCTATCAGTGTCAGACTTACATTAACAGTGCAATGAAGACAGTCCCTGTCACTGTGCTGCCCCCTTTACCCCTGATCTCACGGTTTCGCAATCGACGGGTTTTTGCGCCATGCACTTGGGTTCGAAACCAACCCGATCTCCAGCGCCTGACACAATCCTTCCTCTCCCTCTCCACACCACCACCCCCAACAACCCCTGTCCCGCCCTCCCCCCCCCCCCCCCCCGGTCTCCAAGACAACCTCAGAATGATCAAGTTCTCTGTGTAATGCAAGAGCAGAATATTAAGTGCAATTGGATGAAAGCTGGCCAGCTACTGAAAGTCTTTAAAATTCCGGCAGCAGTTTAGCTTATCTGATGCTCGTTCCCAGATTCCTTTCTCTCCCTGTCTCTCTCGTTACTTGCGAGCAGACAAATGTCTGACGAGTGTTCGCACATTATTTAAGGGAGTGTCGGACTTAACGAGAAAGCTCCCGGAGTTGACTGCGCTGGGCAAGCGAGCTCAGAAGGAACAGGCAGTGCTTTTTAACTCCCCCCCCTCCCCAGGGGCTACAATCGCAGCCAATTAAATTCTTCTCCCGCACCCCCCACCTCCACCCATCACTATCAATATGTAGTACAGACGTAACTCAAGTCCAGCTCCATCACTCTCTCACGTCCTCAGTGTGTGTGTGTGACAGCACATCATTGCAAAGCCATAAAGGACGCACTTGGACATCTCGACGCGGGAGGGGAACTGGACTCGGAACGAAGCGAGGCTTATTCCAGCAGAGGCTAAGTCGTTGGGGGTCACTGCGTCAAGTTAGATACAAGGGCTGTGGGGCAAAGAAGTGGGATTAGTCCAGGGGTTCATATAAGGCGATTGGAAGAGAGCGGGGGGCAGTGAAATTAGTTTGGGGATTGATACAGGGCTATAGGGAGAGAGCAGGGGGCAGTGGGATTAGTTTGGGGATTGATACAGGGTTATGGGGAGAGAGCGGAGCAGTGCATTAGTTTGGGGATTGGTACAGAGCTATAGGAAGAGATCGGGGCAGTGGGATTAGTTTGGGGATTGATTCAGGGCTATGGGGAGAGAGCGGGGCTGTGGGATTAGTTTGGGGATTGATACAGGGCTATGGGGAGAGAGCGGGGCAGTGGGATTAGTTTGGGGATTGATACAGGGCTATGGGGAGAGAGCGGGGCAGTGGGATTAGTTTGGGGATTGATACAGGGCTATGGGGAGAGAGCGGGGCAGTGGGATTAGTTTGGGGATTGATACAGGGTTATGGGGAGAGAGTGGGGCAGTGGGATTAGTTTGGGGATTGACACAGGGCTATGGGGAAGAGAGAGGGCAGTGGGATTAGTTTGGGGACTGATACAGGCATGTGAGGAGAGAGCGGGGCAGTGGGATTAGTTTGGGGATTGACACAGGGATATTGGGAGAGAGCGGGGCAGTGGGATTAGTTTGGGGATTGACACAGGGATATGGGGAGAGAGCGGGGCAGTGGGATTAGTTTGGGGATTGACACAGGGATATTGGGAGAGAGCGGGGCAGTGGGATTAGTTTGGGGATTGATACAGGGCTATGGGGAGAGAGCGGGGCAGTGGGATTAGTTTGGGATTGATACAGGCTATGGGGAGAGAGTGGGGCAGTGGGATTAGTTTGGGGATTGATACAGGGCTATGGGGAGAGAGCGGGGCAGTGGGATTAGTTTGGGGATTGATACAGGGCTATGGGGAGAGAGCGGGGCAGTGGGATTAGTTTGGGGATTGATACAGGGCTATGGGGAGAGAGCGGGGCAGTGGGATTAGTTTGGGAATTGATACAGGGCTATGGAAGAGAGCGGGGCAGTGGGATTAGTTTGGGGATTGATACAGGGCTATGGGGAGAGAGCGGGACAGTAAAATTAGTTTGGGGATTGATACAGGGCTATGGGAGAGAGCGTGGCAGTGGGATTAGTTTGGGGATTGATACAGGGCTTTGGGGAGAGAGGCAGTGTTTGGGATTAGTTTGGGGATTGATACAGGGCTATGGGGTGAGAGCGGGGCAGTGGGATTAGTTTGGGGATTGATACAGGGCTATGGGGAGAGAGCTGAGCAGTGAGATTAGTTTGGGGATTGATACAGGGCTATGGGAAGAGAGTAGGACAGTGGGATTAGTTTGGGGATTGATACAGGGCTATGGGGAGAGAGCGGGGCAGTGGGATTAATACCGTGTTTTGGGGAGAGAACGGGGCAGTGGGATTAGTTTGGGGATTGATACAGGGCTGTGGTGAGAGAGCGAGGCAGTGGGATTAGTTTGGGGATTGATACAGGGCTATGGGGAGAGAGCAGGACAGTAAGATTAGTTTGAGGATTGATACAGGGTTATGGGGAGAGAGCGGGGCAGTAGGATTAGTTTGGGTATTGATACAGGGCTATGGAGAGAGAGCTGGGCAGTGGTATTAGTTTGGGGATTGATACAGGGCTATGGGGAGAGAGCGGGACAGTGGGATTAGTTTGGGGATTGATACAGGGCTATGGGGAGAGAGCGGGACAGTGGGATTAGTTTGGGGATTGATACAGGGCTATGGGGAGAGAGCGGGACAGTGAGATTAGTTTGGGGATTGATACAGGGCTATGGGGAGAGAGCGTGACAGTGGGATTAGTTTGGGGATTGATACAGGGCTATGGGGAGAGAGCGGGGCAGTGGGATTAGTTTGGGGATTGATACAGGGCTATGGGGAGAGAGCGGGACAGTGGGATTAGTTGGGGATTGATACAGGGCTAGGGAGAGACGGGACAGGGATTAGTTTGGGGATTGATACAGGGCTATGGGGAGAGAGCGGGGCAGTGGGATTAGTTTGGGGATTGATACAGGGCTATGGGGAGAGAGCGGGGCAGTGGGATTAGTTTGGGGATTGATACAGGGCTATGGGGAGAGAGCGGGGCAGTGGGATTAGTTTGGGGATTGATACAGGGCTATGGGGAGAGAGCGGGGCAGTGGGATTAGTTTGGGGATTGATACAGGGCTATGGGGAGAGAGCGGGACAGTGGGATTAGTTTGGGATTGATACAGGGCTATGGGGAGAGAGCGGGACAGTGGGATTAGTTGGATTGATACAGGGGGCGGGGGTTAGTTTGGGGATGGTATGGGGAGAGAGCGGGACAGTGGGATTAGTTTGGGGATTGATACAGGGCTATGGGGAGATAGCGGGCAGTGGGATTAGTTTGGGGATTGATACAGGGCTATGGGGAGAGAGCGGGACAGTAGGATTAGTTTGGGGATTGATACAGGGCTATGGGGAGAGAGCGGGACAGAGGGATTAGTTTGGGGATTGATACAGGGCTATGGGGAGAGAGCGGGGCAGTGGGATTAGTTTGGGGATTGATACAGGGCTATGGGGAGACAGCAGGGCAGCGAGATTAGTTAGGAGCTCAGTGACGTTCTCTGGACACTCCCCCACCCCACCTCAAGCCAGTAAAGGCAGTCCCTCAGCACAATTCCTCCTCAATTCCCCTGGTAGTCCAATTACCCAGAATGATCTCGCAACATTTAGTCTGGACATTTCAGCCAGGGTTGACGATCACATCATATCTGGCGATGCAATATTGCGAACTCACCAAGATCTGACCTGGTAGCAATGATTTCGATTCTAATTCAGTGTCTTGAACAGATTGGTTATTCGCTGAAAGCGAGAGGGTGAGGCACAAGTGTGCTGCACGCTACTCATTTTACACCGTGCCTTTTGCGAATGATGGTTTTGTGGCGGCTGATCACATTCTCGTGAGACATTTCATCTCTCGGATGAGGTTTGGTTTGTTTTTTTGTAAGTCAGCAATCGCAAAATCCCTCCAGTACAGGAAGAAGCCGTTTGATCACAATCCCACCCAGGGCCCGATCCTGTAACCCCATGTATTTACCCTGCCTCGTCTCCCTGCCCGCTGAGGGGCAATTTCGCATGGCCAATGCCCTCCCCGTTAGTCTCTGTCAGAATTTTATTTGCCTCATGAGCCATTCCCCTCATTACCGCCCTCATTTGTCTGAACTCCAGCGAATATAATCCTAACCTCGTCAATCTTTGTGAATGGAACCGACTGCCGTCGGAGGTTGTTGAGGCAAACTCACTGGGGTCTTTTAAGAGACTTCTGGATGAGTATATGGAAAAGAATAGGATGGGGGGTTATAGATAGGTCTGTGGATTGGTAGATGTGATCGGCGCAACTCGTGGGCCGAAGGGCCTGTTTGTGCTGTATTGTTCTATGTTCTATGTTCTATCTCTCCATCCCGCCATGCCCAGGATCAGCCTGGTAAACCCTTCGCTGCGCTCCCTCCACAGCAAGAACATCTTTCCTCAGAAAAGGAGAGCAAAACTGCACTGAATACTCTTGGTGTGGCCTCACCCAGGCCCTGTACAATCGCAACAACATATTCCTGGTCCTGCCCTCAAAATCTCTTGCAATGAAGGCCAACACACCATTTGCCTTCTTTACCACCTGCTGCACCTGCACGCTTACCCTCCAGTGACTGGTGCACCCAGATCCCTATGCACACTTCCCCTCTCCCAACTTACAGCCATTCAGGAAGTAATCTGCCACCTCGTTTTTGCTTTGAAGTCTACATCAGTGGGGATGAAGTAGAAAGGGTTGAGAGCTTCAAGTTTTGAGGTCTCCAGATCACCAACAACATGTCCTGGTCCCCCCTGTGCCGACACTATTTTCTCAGAAGACTAAGGAAATTTGGCATGTCCGCTACAACTCTCACCAACTTTTACAGATGCCCCATAGAAAGCATCCTTTCTGGTTGTATCCCAGCTCGGTCTGGGCTCCTGCTCTGCCCAAGACCGCGAGGAACTACAAAAGGGTCGTGAATGTAGCCCCAGTCCCATCACACAAACCAGCCTCCCATCCACTGACTCCGTCTACACTTCCCGCTGCCTCGGGGAAAAGCAGCCGGCATAATCGAGGACCCCCCCTCCTCCACACACCCCGGACATTCTCTCTCCCACCTTCTTCCGTCAGGAAAAAGATACAAAAGTCTGAGGTCACGTACCGACCGACTCAAGAACAGCTTCTTCCCTGCTGCTGTCAGACTTTTGAATGAACCCTACCTCACATTAAGCTGATCTTTCTCTGCACCCCTCGCTGTGACTGTAACACTACATTCTCCACTCTCCCCTTTCCTTCTCTAAGAATGGTATGCTTTGCATGCAAGAAACAATACTTTTCACTGTATCCCAATACATGTGACAATAATAACTCAAATCAAATATTAAGCTGATCTTTCTCTGCACCCTCATTGTGACTGTAACACTACATTCTTTTTTTTTTGGTTGTTTGGGTTTTTTTTTTGTGTGCACTCTTTCCTTTCCTTCTCTATGAACAGTATGCTTTGTGTGTATGACACGCAAGAAACAATACTTTTCATTCTATCCCAGTACATGTGACAATAATAAATCAAATATTAAGTTGATCTTTCTCTGCACCCCTCGCTGTGACTGTAACACCAAATTCTGAACCCTCTCTTTTCCTTCTCTATGAACAGTATGCTTTGTCCATATAGCGTGCGAGAAACAATGCGTGTATGTTCATACACATGACAATAATAAATCAAATCAAAATTGAATCCAAAGAGAGAAGCACACATTTATCCAAATTATACTGCATCTTCCATCAATTGGCCCACTCATCCAACCTGCCCAGATGGGCTGAATGGCCGTCCCCCCACTGTGGGGATTCTATGATTATATGAACCGGGGGTGGGGGTGGGGATGGGTTTGCAGCAACTTCACTGCGGCGTTAATGTGAACCCACTTGCGACAAGAATGAAATAAACTTCAAACTTTTAAGTGCACCGGCCATACAGACGTTCGGAGGGAAGGCAGACTAAACTCGAGGAAGGATTCTCTTGTCCAGGGTGGGGGGGATTGAATAGAGTCCATCACTTTGCAGCTAAGTGTTTGCCAGTCACAGCATAATTACATGCTGTTCGGAGGCAGCTCGCAAATTAAATGTCTTGACAAGATGTAGCCTTGCACAGGTCACGGGGAACTGCACGCGGGTGAAAAGGGAAGGGATAAAATATCTTTTCTCTCTTCTAATGGAATTTGCCGGACCGCAGTGATTCTCTCAGTAGCAATTACAACGGCCGGAATTATTTAAAAGAAGACTCTTAATTTGCAGAATGCTGAAGTGAGTCTCCCCACCTTCCCCCACCCCCAATTCCGCCCTCCTCCAGAGAACGGCACAGCAGTGTGAAGTAGCTCCCACTATTTCTTTGGATGCTTTTTGTCTGAGTTATTATTGTCACATAGAATCCCAATGGAAGAAAAGGAAGCCATTCGGCCCTTTGAGACTGTACTGATCGTCAACCGAACTCCCGTAACCTCACACACTTACCCTGTTAATCCACTGGACAATAAGGGGCAATTTAGTATGGCCAATCCCCCTTACCTGCACATCTTTGGACACTAAGGGGTAATTTAGCATGGCCAATCCAACTAACCTATACATCTTGTGCTGTGGGGGAAACCGGAGCAGATGGTGGTGTTCCCCATGTGTCTGCTGCCTCTCCCTCTGTCCAACTGGGAGGGAGCTTTATTCTGTATCTGTCCTGGGAGTGTTTGATGGGGGGACAGTGTAGAGGGAGCTTTACTCTGTATCTAACCCCGTGCTGTACCTGTCCTGGGAGTGTTTGATTGGGGGACAATGTAGAGGGAGCTTTACTCTGTATCTAACCCCGTGCTGTACCTGTCCTGGGAGTGTTTGATGGGGGGACAGTGTAGAGGGAGCTTTAGTCTGTATCCAACCCCGTGCTGCACCTATCCTGGGATGGGGGACAGTGTAGAGGGAGCTTTACTCTGTATCTAACCCCGTGCTGTACCTGTCCTGGGAGTGTTTGATTGGGGGACAGTGTAGAGGGAGCTTTACTCTGTATCTAACCCCGTGCTGTACCTGTCCTGGGAGTGTTTGATGGGGGGACAGTGTAGAGGGAGCTTTAGTCTGTATCCAACCCCGTGCTGCACCTATCCTGGGATGGGGGACAGTGTAGAGGGAGCTTTACTCTGTATCTAACCCCGTGCTGTACCTGTCCTGGGATGCAAATTCTCAGCGCTGACCGCTTTAACCTTGAGAACGGGCTGCGGGGATGAACTTACTGCTGGAATGCACAATTCCCCCACAAACCATCGACTAATCCCAACACTCCATCCTGTTGCCCGCTGACTGTTAATCTTAAATAACTCGCTCCCTCCTTCCAAGGGTGCCCGATTTGCTCCTGGCAGCCATGGGAAAAGCACCGAAAGGAGCTTTCATATTCAAACCCGTCAAGAAAATGAATTCATTATGCCAGCGTAATTCAAGCTTGTGCTGTCATCCCACTGTTCTGCGATTCCTTGTTACCAGCCAAAATAAACTCGCTGTGTTTAATTTTAGATTCTTTCGGAGGGAACGCGTAACCGAATATAGCTGCAGGGCTGAGAAGGCGCTGTTTCCAAGCTCTGTCGACATGCGGTTCGGACAGAACAGGCGCCTTTCATTCTGTGTGAGTGCGCCCCCTTCCCTCCCTCTCTCTCCTCCAAATCGCTACCCGTGAGTTGTGGGGGGAGGGGAGGGTGGAAACACAGGGATAGCAGAGACAAGGATGGACGCACGAGATTGGTGGGGGAGGGCGGCGCTAAATGAAGGGGTTGGTGGCGGGGAAAATGGGGCTGATTGTACGGGAGTGGGGCTGGAACCTGCAGACGGGGTGAATGGCCTCCCCTATGCCGAGAGTACGTTGCAGAGAATGGGAGAAGGAGTGAGGCTGTTCGGCCTGCTTCCCTCAACTCTCCCATTCCATTTGATCGTGGCTGGTCTTTGAATCCAACAGATTCAGCAGAAGGAGGCCATTCGACCCATCGAGTCTGCAGGGAACACTATCCCACCCAGGTGCTATCCCCATAACCCCGTGCTGGCTTGTCCCACAGACACTAAGGGGCAATTTAGCATGGCCAATCCACCTAATCTGCACATCTTTGGACACTAAGGGGCAATTTAGAATGGCCAATCCATCTAACCCACATATCTTTGGACACTAAGGGGCAATTTAACATGGCCAATGCACCTAACCTGCACATCTTTGGACACTAAGGGGCAATTTAGCATGGCCAATCCACCTAATCTGCATATCTTTGGATGCTAAGAGGCAATTTCCACAATGTACAAGGACACAAGTCAGGAGTGTGTTGGAATACTCCCCACTTGCCTGGATGGGTGCGGCTCCCAACAACACTCGAGAAGCTCGACACCATCCAGGACAAAGCAGCCCCACTCGATCGACACGCTAACCACAAACACTCACTCCCTCCACCACCGACGCACAGTGACAGCAGTGTGTACCATCTACAAGATACACTGCAGCGACTCGCCAAGGCTCCTTCCACAGCACCTTCCAAACCCACCATCTCTACCATCTAGAAGGAAGGGAGGGGCAGCAGACACATGGGGAACACCCCCACCTGCAATTTCCCCTCTCCAAGCCACACACCATCCCAAGTTGGAAATATATTGGCTGTTCCTTCACTGTGGCTGGGATCAAAATCCTGGAACTCCCTCCCTAACAGCGCTGTGGGTGTACCTACACCACACACACGGGGGACTGACTGATGTCCAATCACAATCCTGGAACTCCCTCTCTAACTGCACTGTGGGTGTACCTACAGCACACACGGGGACTGACTGATGTCCAATCACAATCCTGGAACTCCCTCTCTAACTGCACTGTGGGTGTACCTACAGCACACACGGGGACTGACTGATGTCCAATCACAATCCTGGAACTCCCTCCCTAACAGCGCTGTCGGTGTACCTACACGGGGAACTGTAGCAGGTTCAAGATGACGGCTCACCCTCTGCCTTCTCAAGGGCGATTAGGGATGGACAATAAAGGCTGAGTTTATAGGCAGTGATGCCCACTATTTGTCAATGAATAATCTGAACTATAAAACAGCCACGGAGCACTGTGCTAATTTAACAAATTAGACATCCCATTCCGTTGTATTCCAATTTATGTAGCTGTCAGCAAAGGAACTGCCAGTCACTGGCAATGAATTTTCCTTGGAATTGTGGAAGTCAAGTCTTCCCTTCAAGCTTTCTGTGGAAACAGCACACAAAATAACAGCACTTTATGTGACTATCATCTCTGCCCCCTCAGCCAACCCTGTGTTCCAGCTCTGACAATTACAGAGAGTATTACTGCGCAGCGGCATCGCCACTGAGCTCGTGATCCAGACTTTAAACTTATTCATTAGCGTCACGGCGTTAACACTGCAAAGAAGTCACTGAGTATAACCCCCAGTCGCCACTCTCCGGCGTCTATTCGGGCAACAGTGAGGGAGAATTTAGCATGGCCAATCCACCCAACCTGCACATCTTTGGACACTAAGGGGCAATTTAGCATGGCCAATCCACCCAACCTGCACATCTTTGGACACTAAGGGGCAATTTAGCATGGCCAATCCACCCAACCTGCACATCTTTGGACACTAAGGGGCAATTTAGCATGGCCAATCCACCCAACCTGCACATCTTTGGGCAGTGGGCGGAAACAGGAGCACCTGGAGGCAATCCATGCAGACATGGGGAGAATGTGCAGACTCCACACAGCAGGATCCAAGTTAGGAATCGAACCCAGATCCCTGGCACTGTGAGGCAGCAGTGTTAACCACCGTGCCAGCCCTTACTCAGTCCCTATCCCTCTATTTCCTCTCTATTTATGTTCCCATCCAGATGCCTCTTAAATGTTATTAATGTTCCTGCTTCCATCACTTCTTCTGGCAGTGCGTTCCAGGCATCCCTCCCTGTGTGAAAAAACTTTCCCCCCTTCACCCTGAACTTTTCCCCTTTCTCCCCCGTGTAACTGACCCTTCCACCCTGGCGAAAAAGCTTCTGACTATCCACCCTGTCTACGCCTCTCATTATTTTGTAGACCCTCTATCAGGATCTCCCCCCCACCCCGTTCAGCCTCCGTCTTTCCACTGAAAACAATCCAGTTTATCCAACCTCTCCTCATCGCCCTCGAGACCAGGGTGACATCCTGGTGGACCTTCTTTGCACTCTCTCCAAAGTTTCCTTCTGACAATGCAGCGACCAGAACTGCACGCAATGCAGCCTAAGCAAGGTTTTATATCACTGATTTCCCAAATCTTGTACTCAATGTCCCGGCCAAAGAGCCTTATGCCTTCTCCACCACTTTGTCCACCTGTGTTGCTACTTTTTTTGGAACTGTGGATCTGCATGCCCGGATCCCTCTGCATGTTCATGTTCTATCATGGTTCTGTCATCTATAGTACAATTGACACCGAACTTTGAACCTCCAAAAGGCATCATGCTCGCAAATTAAACTCCATCTGCCATTTCTGTACCCAAATCGATATCTATAATCCTGTTGCATTCTCTGACAATCCCCAGCACCATCAGCAACTCCTCTGACCTCTGTGTCATCCGCAAACTTACTAATCAGACCCACCCCCCACCTTTTCCCCCAGATCGTTTATAGGCACTACAAGCAACAGAAGTCCCAGCGCTGATCCCTGTGAAAAACATCCTTCTACCGCTGCTCTCTATCTTCGCTAACCAAGCAAAAAACGCTAGATCAAGGTTCAACAGGTTTATTTGATAGGAAACGCTTTCGAAATACACTGTTCCCTCGTCAGGTGAGTAGAGAGGTCAGAGACAGAATTTTCCACTCACCCAATGAAGGAACAGCATGTTCTGAAAGTATTGTGGCATTCACAATAATGAACCTGTTGGACTTTAACCTGGTGTTGTTGTGAGACTTCTTACTGTGTTTATTCAATGCCGGCATCTCCACATCACTTTGATAACCAAGGCAGTTTTATGTCCATCCAGCCAGCTCACCCTGAACCCCATGTGATTTTAGTGTTTGTACTTGTCTGCCACGTGGTACTTTGTCAAATGCCTTACTCAAGTCCACATAAACTGCATCCGCTGCCTTTTTCCCATCAATTCCCTCATGAACAGAATGGGAATGGAGGGGTATAGAAAACTGATTTAAAATAGGGATCATGAGCCTTGGGAGTCCCTGGGAAGTGTGTAAATAGATGATGATATTGATGTACTTGTTTTTATCCTACAGGTGCTTTGGTCCACCTTGTTGTCTAACAAGGGGCATACACGCGATGGGTCGTGAGAGGGCTGCTCTTGGATTTTTTTTCAAGAGTATCCTAGTGCTTCACGTCGTTAGTGTACGCTTGACCTGGACCATTTGATGGGCAACACGACAGCTCAGTGACTATCGCTGTGCTGTGCAGATACATGGATTTGGGCCTGTGTCAGTGGGAGTTTGCGCATTCTCCCCGTGCTTGCGTGGGTTTTCTCCGGGTGCTCCGGTTTCCTCCTACATCCCAAAGATGTGCTCTTAGGCTAATTGGCAAAACAAATTCTCCCTAAATTGTCTCAAATTTAATTTTTAATCCATAGATCTATAAACATGGACAGGGATCGCGGGTAGAAGTGGGAACATCAGGGTGGCAGCGCGGGCTCGTTGGGCCGAAGGGCCTGTTTCCCATGCTGTTTTGTTCTTTGTTCTTTGACCAGTGGTGTGCCTCAGCAATCAGTGCTCTGTAATTTGTCATTTAAATTCATGATTTGGATGAGAATATAGGGGGCACAGTTAGTAAGTTTGCTTAGTAAGATTGGTGGCGTAGTGAAGAAAATTATCTCCAATTGAAATGGGATTTTGATTAATTGGGCTGACAAATGGCAGATGGAGTTTAATTTCGATAAATGCGAGGTGATGCATTTTGGTCGATTGAACCAGGGCAGGACTTACTCAGTGAATGGTAGGGGAGAATTACAGAACAAAGAGATCTAGGGGAACAGGTTCATAGCTCCTTGAAAGTGGAGTCACAGGTGGACAGGGTGGTGAAGAAGTCATTCGGCATGCTTGGTTTCATCAGTCAGAACATTGACTTGTCGAAGTTATATAAGATATTGGTAAGGCCACACTTGGAATACTGTGTAGACCCTATTATAGAAAGGATATTATTAAACAGCAAGAGTGCAGAAAAGATTTACTAGGATGCTATCGGGAATTGATGGATTGGGTAGATCGTAGAGGCGGGTACAATTTTGTCTTTTAAAAAGCTTTCAACGCGGATAAATGTGTAGTGGTCCATTTTGGCAGGTCCAATGGGATGAAGGAGTACAATATCAAGGGTAAGACTCTTAGCAGTGTAGAGGAGCAGAAGGACCTTGGGGTCATGGTCCGTAGGACTCTTAAATCAGCCTCTCAGGTAGAGGATGTGGTCAAGAAGGCGTATGGTGTACTGGCCTTCATCAATCGAGGGATTGAGTTTAGGAGTCGGGAGATAATGCTGCAGCTTTATAAAACTCTTGTCAGACCCCACTTGGAGTACTGTGCTCAGTTCTGGTCGCCTCACTACAGGAAGGATGTGGAAGCTAATGAAAGGGGGCAGAGGAGATTGACAAGGATTTGCCTGGATTGGGAGGCATGCCTTATGAAGATGGGAGCTCGGTCTTTTCTCCCTGGAGAGATGAAGGTTGAGAGGCGACCTGATAGAGGTTTATAAGATGTTGAGAGGTATAGATAGGGTGGATTCTCGGAGGCTATTTCCCAGGGCTGAAAAGGTCGCTACGAGAGGACACAGGTTTAAGGTGCTGGGGAGCAGGTACAGAGGAGTTGTCAGGGGTAAGTTTTTCACTCAGAGGGTGGTGGGTGAGTGGAAATGGTGGTGGTGGGGGGGGCAAACTCGCTGGGGTCTTTTAAGAGACTTCTGGATGAGTACATGAGATTTAATGGGATTGAGGTTATAGATAGGCCTGGTAGGTAGGGATATGATCGGCGCAACTTGTGGGCCAAAGGGCCTGTTTGTGCTTTAGTTTTTCTATGTTCTCCTTTATAGCGAGGTATAGTATGGCTCTTATAGCGAGGGGGACAGCATATAAAAGCAGGAGGTTTTGCTGCAACTGTACAGGGCACTGGTGAGGCTGCAGTTGGAGTACCGTGTGCAGTTTTTGTCCCCTTATTTGCGAAAGGGTATATTGGCTTTCGAGGGAGTACAGAGAAGGTTCACCAGGCTGATACCAGAGATGAGGGGGTTAGCTTATGAGGAGAGATTGAGTAGATTGGGCCTGTACTCATTGGAGTTTAGAAGGCTGAGGGGGGATTTTATAGAGACTTAAAGATAATGAAGGGGATGGATAAGGTAGAAGTAGAGAGATTCTTCCTGCTTAGAAAGGAAACCAGAACTAGAGGGCACAGCCTCAAAATAAGGGAGGGGAGAGTTTAGATCGGAGTTGAGGAGGATCTTCTTCACTCAAAGGGTGGTGAATCTCTGGAATTCTCTGTCCATTGAAGTGGTGGAGGCTCCTCGCTGAATATATTGAAGTCACGGGTGGATAGATTTCTGATAGACAAGGGAATTAAAAGTTATGGGAAGAAAATGGGAAAGTGGAACTGATCCATTTCAGATCAGCATGATCTTATTGAATGGCGGGGCAGACTCGAGGGGCTAGATGGCCTATTCCTGCTCCTATTTCTTATGTTCGAAAGCATTTGGATAGTTACATGGGTACGATGGGTATAGAGGCCAAATGCGGACAATTGGGACCAGCTTAGGGGTTTAAAAAAAAGGGGCAGCATGGACAAGTTGGGCTGAAGGGCCTGTTTCCATGCTGTAAACTTCTATGACTCACACACACACACACTCACAGACATTTAAACCTCTTTCTCAATTGTTCTCACCGCTGTTCTTTGCGCACACCTGATCTGTTTTTAAATCATCACTCATTTTCACAGTGCTTTGCCATCTTGCAGAGTAATAAAGGGCCTCTCCAACGACCCAGTTGTGCCATAGTTGTTAACAGAAATTGCACTGAATCCAATGGGATCCCCCATTTGCTTTGGCTAATTATTGCTCGTTTCAATAATGTCGCTACGCTTCCCCCGCTCTGCACATCCCATCTGTCAGCACCCCCTGCGGAGGGAGAGGGAAGTTCTCCGCTCTGTGCCAACTCTCTCTGCTCCGCTGGCTGCTCTTTACGGGCAGCTGCTTGACTGCAGGAGCCATCGCAGCTGCGCAATGCACCTTCAGCCCTTGCTCCCAGGCCCAGCATGTGTGTGTAGGGGCCCGAATCCCAGCTGATCTCCTTCTCTGCCGCACTTCCCACTAGGGAGATAATTCCTTGCCTCTGACCACTGCCTAGAGGTCAGTAACTCCAGAAGGAGCTGCCCTTAACTTCTCGATGTCCAGTGCGAACAGTGGTTAGCACTGCTGCCTTACAGCGAGAGACAGATACCAAAGTGTCCAGAGGGGGCAACTGTTTTCACACAGAAGGTGCTGAATGTCTGGAAGGAGCTGCCAGAGGTAGTAGTAGAGGCGGGTACAATTTTGTCTTTTAAAAAGCATTTAGACAATTACATGAGTGCGAGGGGTGTAGAAAGATATGGGCCAGACAATTGGGACTAGCTTAGGGGTTAAAAAAAAACGGTTGGCATGGACAAATTGGGCCTGTTTCCATGCTGCAAACCTGTCTATGACCCAGGTTCAATTCCCGGCTCGGGTCACTGTCTCTGCGGAGTCTGCACATTCTCCCCGTGTCTGCGTGGGTTTCTTCAGGGTGCTCTACTTTCCCTCCCACAGTCTGAAAGACATGCTGGTTAGGTGTGCTGAACAGGTGCCAGACTGTGGTGACTGGGGGATTTTCACAGTGACTTCATTGCAGTGTTAATGTAAGCCTTACTTGTGACTAATAAATAAACTTTACTTTCTCAGGAGACTAAGGAAATTCGGCATGTCCGCTACGACTCTCACCAACTTTTACAGATGCCCCATAGAAAGCATCCTTTCTGGTTGTATCACAGTTTGGTCTGGGCTCCTGCTCTGACCAAGACCGCAAGGAACTACAAAAGATTGTGTGTGTGTGTGTGAATGTAGCCCAGTCCCATCAGGCAAACCAGCCTCCCATCCATTGTCTCCGTCTACACTTCCCGCTGCCTCGGGGGAAAAGCAGCCGGCATAATCAAGGACCCCCCCCACGCACCCCGGACATTCTCTCTTCCACCTTCTTCCGTTGGGAAAAGATACAAAAGTCTGAGGT
This sequence comes from Sphyrna mokarran, assembly GCA_024679065.1. NCBI lineage: Eukaryota > Metazoa > Chordata > Chondrichthyes > Carcharhiniformes > Carcharhinidae > Sphyrna > Sphyrna mokarran. The sequence goes on along the minus strand of JAGIQG010000039.1, from coordinate 6,468,413 downwards.
CCCGTACCGACCGACTCAAGAACAGCTTCTTCCCTGCTGCTGTCAGACTTTTGAATGGACCCACCTCACATTAAGCTGATCTATCTCTACACCCCTCGCTGTGACTGTAACACTACATTCTGCACCCTCTCCTTTCCTTCTCTATGAACAGTATGCTTTGTCTGTTTAGCACACAAGAAACAATACTTTTCACTGAGTAAATGAAATGATTGGGCATTGCCCAGAACAGGCTGGGCCAGAAGATTTGTGTGTGTGTGTGTGTGTGTGTGTGTGAACAGCAGAAAAAAAACTCCATTTTTTAGGAGGGAGGAAGTGAATCTTCAAAGTGGCCAATCTCTCTGTTTAATGGAGGGAAAGCGTGTGCACTGAACACCTGGAGGAATATTAATTTTAATTTCCAATCTGCGCACCCTGAGCTGAGTGCTCGGCAGTGCGGTGTGGTCTAATTCAGTTACTGAGATATCCACTTCAAAAAAAACCATCACAGCCCCGGGCTCCCCGCTAATAAATTGGCTACTTTTATTTTTTAATGAACACTTCCCAGTCTCCGCAATGCAACAGATAATAGGAGACACTCCCGTCTTTACCACAATCCCTCCCTCCCTCCCAGATCCCCAATGATCCACTCTCATCAGATCAGGAGGGGGTGAGGCCTGGGCCTAGGAGGGAGTAAGGGGTGGATTTAGTATGGAGTAAGGTCTGGGCTAGGAGGGAGTGAGGGCTGGGCTTAGGAGGTAGTAAGGGGTGGGCCCCAGAGGGAGTGAGGGCTGGTTCCAAAGGGAGTGAGGCCTCGGCCTATGAGGGTGTGAGGCCTAGGCTAGGAGGGAGTGAGGCCTCGGCCTTGGAGGGAGTGAGGCCTCGGCCTTGGAGGGAGTGAGGCCTGGGTCTAAAGAGAGTGAGGGATATATTGAGAGGGAACAAGGTATAGGCCTAGGAGGCAGTGAGGTCTAGGCCTAGGATGGAATGAGGCTTGGGATTAGGAGGGAGTGAGGTGTGGGCCCAAGAGGGAATGAAGCGTGAGCCTGGAGGGAGTGAGGGTTGGGACTAGAGGGAGTGAGGGGTGGGAGTAGTGGGAGTGAAGGGTGGGCCTAGGAGGGAGTGAGGGCTGGTTCTAAAGGGAGTGAGACCTCGGCCTAGGAGGGAGTAAGGAGTGGGCTTAGGAGGGAGTAAGGAGTGGGCCTAGGAGGGAGTAAGGAGTGGGCCTAGGAGGAAGTAAGGAGTGGGCTTAGGAGGGAGTAAGGGTGGGCCTAGGAGGGAGTAAGGAGTGGGCCTAGGAGGGAGTAAGGCCTGGACGAGGAGGGAGTAAGGAGTGGGCCTAGGAGGGAGTAAGGAGTGGGCCTAGGAGGGAGTAAGGAGTGGGCTTAGGAGGGAGTAAGGAGTGGGCCTAGGAGGGAGTAGGGTGGGCTTAGGAGGGAGAAGAGTGGGCCAGGAGGGAGTAAGGAGTGGGCCTAGGAGGGAGTAAGGAGTGGGCCTAGGAGGAGTAAGGAGGGCTAGGAGGGAGTAAGGAGTGGGCTAGGAGGGAGTAAGAGTGGGCCTAGGAGGGAGTAAGGAGTGGGCTTAGGAGGGAGTAAGGCCTGGACGAGGAGGGAGTAAGAGGGGCCTAGGGGAGTAAGGAGTGGGCCTAGGAGGGAGTAAGGAGTGGGCCTAGGAGGGAGTAAGGCCTGGACGAGGAGGGAGTAAGGAGTGGGCCTAGGAGGGAGTAAGGAGTGGGCTTAGGAGGGAGTAAGGAGTGGGCCTAGGAGGGAGTAAGGCCTGGACGAGGAGGGAGTGAAGTGTGATCCTGGGAGGGAGTGAGGCCTGGGCATAAAGGAGTGAGGGCTGGGATTAGAGGGAGCAAGGTGTGGTCTAGTACGGAGTGAGGCATGGACTAGGAGGGACTGAGGAGTGGGCCTAAAGGGAGTGAGGGATAGATCGAGGGGAAATGAGATATAGGACTAGGAGGCAGTGAGGGCGAGGCCTAGGAGGGAATGAAGCCTGAGCCTAGAGGAAGTGAGGCTTGGGATTAGGAGGGAGTGAAGTGTGGGCCCAGGAGGGAATGAAGCATGAGCCTGGGACTAGGAGGGAGTGAGGGGTGGGCCGAGGAGGGAGTGAGGGCTGAGACTAAAGGGAATAAAGGGTGGGACTAGGAGGGAGTGAGGGATGGGTTCCCTGTCTCTCTACTCTTTTTCTCTCTCTTTGTCTCTCTCTCTCTCTTTGTCTCTCTTTCTCTCTCTCCCCTCTCTCTCTGTATCCCTCTCCATCTCTCTGGAAATGAATTAGGTAGCAAGGGGGCAAGGCACATTTACCACAACATATTAGTAAAGGACCAATGCTGTTTCATTCTTGAAAATCTTGTCTTAATCCATCAGCGTGGCTTCATTGCTTTTTATTGATTCATTCCTGGGATGTGCACATCACTGGCTGGGCCAGCATTTATTGCCCATCCTTAGTTACCCCTTGGAGGGCAGCTGAGAGTCAACTGCATTGCTGTGGCTCTGGAGTCACGTGTAGGCCAGACTGGGTTGTATCCCAGCTCGGTCTGGGCTCCTGCTCTGCTCAAGACCGCAAGGAACTACAAAAGGGTCGTGAATGTAGTCCAGTCCCATCACACAAACCAGCCTCCCATCCATTGACTCTGTCTACACTTCCCGCTGCCTCGGGGAAAAGCAGCCGGCATAATCAAGGACCCCCCCACGCACCCCGGACATTCTCTCTTCCACCTTCTTCCGTCGGGAAAAGATACAGAAGTCTGAGGTCCCGTACCGACCGACTCAAGAACAGCTTCTTTCCTGCTGCTGTCAGACTTTTGAATGGACCCACCTCACATTAAGCTGATCTTCCTCTACACCCCTCGCTGTGACTGTAACACTACATTCTGCACCCTCTCCTTTCCTTCTTTGTCTATGTAGCACGCAAGAAACAATACTTTTCACTGTATCCCAACACATGTGACAATAATAAATCAAATCAAATATTAAGTTGATCTTTCTCTACACCCCAGCTGTCACTGTAACACTGCATTCTGCATTCTTGCCTTTTGGAGCAGTACGGTGGGTTAGCACTGCTGCCTCACAGAGCCAGGGACTTGGGTTCGATTCCCGGTTTGAGGCCACTGTCTGCATGGAGGCTGCACATCCTCCATGTCTGCATGGGTTTCCTCCAGGTGCTCCGGTTTCCTCCCACAGTCCAAAGACATGCTGGATAGGGTGCTAAATTCTCCCTCAGTGTTACCCGAACAAGGAGCGTGGTGACTTGGGGGATTTTCACAGTAACTTAACTGCAGAGTTAACGTAAACCTCTTGTGACATGAATAAATAAACTTTAAACTTTTCCTTCTCTATGAACAGTATGCTTTGTCTGTACAACATGCAAAAAACAATACTTTGTACTGTATTCCAATACATGTGACAATAATAACTCAAATCAAATATTAAGCTGATCTTTCTCTACACCCTCGCTGTGACTGTAACATTACATTCTGCACCCTCTCCTTTCCTTCTCTGTGAATAGTATGCTTTGTTTGTACAGCGTGCAAGAAACAATACTTTTCACTGTATCCCAGTACATGTAACAATAATAAATCAAATCAGATCAAAATCAAAAGTTGATTAATGCAGAAACTCAGCTAATGTTCTGGGGGACCCGGGTTCGAATCCTGCCACGGCAGATGGTGGAATTTGAATTCAATAAAAAATATCTGGGATTAAGAATCTACTGATAATCTATTGTCGGAAACAACCCATCTGGGCATGGTAGCACAGTGGGTTAGCACTGCTGCTTCACAGCTTCAGGGTCCTGGGTTCGATTCCCGGCTCGGGTCAGTGTCTGTGTGGAGTTTGCACATTCTCCCTGTGTCTTTGCGGGTTTTCTCTGGGATGCCCTGCTTTCCTCCCACAGTCCAAAGATGTGCGGGTTAAGTTGATTGGCCATGCTAAATTGCCCCTTAGTGTCCCGGGACTCTAATAGTTTAGAGGGATTAGTGGGTAAAATATGAAGGGACTGGGTGGGATTGGTGCGGTGCAGATGGGCCGAATGGCCTCTTTCTGCACTGTAGGATGCTTTCATAGAATCATAGAACCCTACAGTGCAGAAGGAGGACCTTCAGCCCATGGAGTCTGCATTGAACACGATCCCACCCAGTCTCTACACCCCTATATCTCTACATATTATACCCACTAATCCCTCTAATCTACACATCCCTGGACATGAAGAGGCAATTTCTTAGAATGGCCAATCAACCTAACCCACACATCTTTGGACTGTGGGAGGAAACCGGAGCACCTGGATGAAACCCACGCAGACACGAGGAGAATGAGAAAACTCCGCACAGACAGTGACCTCGAGCTGGGAATCGAACCCAGGACCCTGGCGCTGTGAAGCAGCAGTACTAATCCCAGTGCGCTACCGTGGTTCTCTTTTGGGAGGAGATGATTGAATGAGCTCTGAAGGCTTGTTCCATTTTCCCCCTGTTCTGTTTCTGTCCAGCGTTGTAGACTCTCAACATTAAAGACCTAAACACCTTTGGCGCTGGAAACATCATCTCAAATCAAAGCTTCTAGTAAAATACGTCCAGGATAGCCTAGTGGTATTATCGCTGAGACTATTAATCCAGAAACTCAGCTAATGTTCTGGGTGACCCGGGATCGAATACCGCCACAGCGGAATTTGAATTCAATAAAAAATATCTGGGATTAAGAATCTACTGATGACCCATTGTTAGAAAAACCTATCCGGTTCCCTTTAGGGAAGGAAATCTGCCGTCCTTACCCCGGTCTGGCCTACATGTGACTCCAGAGCCACAGCAATGGAGTTGACTCTCAACTGCTTCTCCAAAGGGGCAATAAATGCTGGCCCAGCCAGCAATACCCATATCCCAGGGAATGAATTAAGAGTATTATTAATGCACCAAGTGCAGGCACAATATTCCGAGCAACATTTCTTTGTGATTTTTCTGTGGCCTTCGCACTTGGCATCCCTGCCTGGCCGAGACACGGAAGGGACTTGGAAAAGGTCAACTTCAGCGCAGGCCGTCTCCTCAGGGTCCCTCCTGGAACTCAGGCAGCGTTGGAATAAATTCTGCTCGTTTCTGGCACACGGGAAACAAATCGACCATCGTTGCAAAGGTCAGAAACTGCAGGAGTCCTCTTTCCCCCCACCTCCCTCCCCCTCCTCCCACACCGGTACTCGGTTTGACCTTCTTCCCCGCTGCTGTTCCTATCCGTCCCGCCCCACGCACTGTGTCACTTGGCCACTGTTTCGAGGATACAGTGTGGTGGGGGCACAGCGGGTTAGCGCTGCTGCCTCACAGCGCCAGTGACCTGGGTTCGATTCCCTACCTCGGGTCACTGTCTGCACGGAGTCTGTCTATTCTCCCCCCCCCGCATCCCCACTCCCTGACTCCCTGTGCCTGGTTGAAGTTAGTCAGTGTCACAAGTAAGGCTTACATTCACGCCGCAACGAAGTTACTGTGAAACTCCTCCTAGTCGCCACACTCCTGTTCGGTGTTACACTGAGGGAGAATTTAACACCAAACCTGCACATCTTCCAGACTGTGGGAGGAAACCGGAGCACCCGGAGGAAACCCACACAGACACAGGGCCCTTGGTAACCAAAGATGCATACGTTAAGTGGATTGGCTGTGCTAAATTACCCTTAGTGTCCAAAGATGTGCAGATTAGGTGGATTGGCCATGCTAAATTGCCTCTTAGTGTCCAAAGATGTGAAGGTTAGGTGGATTGGCCATGCTAAATTGCCCCTTAGTGTCCAAAGATGTGTAGGTTAGATGGATTGGCCAAGTTAAATTGTCCCTTAGTGTCCAAAGGTGTTCAGGTTAGGTGGATTGGCCATGCTAAATTGTGCCTTAATGTCCAAAGGTGTTCAGGTTAGGTGGATTGGCCATGCTAACTGCGTGGATTCACGGCGATGGGCTGGTGGGGAGAGCATCGGTGGGAGAGTTGGTGCAGTCCTGATGGGCCGAACGGCCTCCTTTTGCACTCTGGGAATTCTATGGATTTTATCATTCACGGCACACGATCAAATCCTGGGTCTTGCACCTGCTGGCCTGACTGAGATGGTTGCCATTAATTCTCCGGAATTGGCAACCTGCACGGAGTGAGTTATAGAACATAGAACATAGAACATAGAACATAGAACAATACAGCACAGAACAGGCCCTTCGGCCTTCGATGTTGTGCCGACCAAAATAAAAAGCAATGCCCCTCCAAACTAAACCATTCCCTTCTCTTCCATATACTTATCAACTAACCTCTTAAACGCCACCAAACTTGGCGCATCTACAACAGCTGCAGGCAGGGCATTCCACTCCCTAATCACTCTTTGAGTAAAGAACCTACCTCTGATATCCGTCCTATAACTCATAACCCTTAATTTAAAGCTGTGTCCCCTCGTGCTAGCTTTCTCCATCCTAGGAAAAAGGCTATCACTGTCCACCCTATCCAAACCTCTAATTATCTTATATGCTTCAATAAGATCCCCCCTTAGCCGCCTCCTTTCTAACGAAAACAACCTCAATCCCTTCAACCTCTCTTCATAGGACCTGCCCTCCATACCAGGCAACATCCTGGTAAACCTCCTCTGTACCCTCTCCAATGCCTCCACATCTTTCTTATAATGTGGCGACCAGAACTGCACACAATACTCCAAGTGCGGCCGCACTAGAGTTTTGTACAGTTGCAACATGATGCTGCGGCTCCTAAATTCAATCCCCCTACCAATAAAAGCTAAGACTCCATATGCCTTCTTAACAACTTTATCCACTTGACTGCCTACTTTCAGGGATCTATTGACACATACACCAAGATCCTTCTGTTCCTCAACACTATTAAGAGCCCTACCATTAGCCCTATACTCTACACATTTATTGTTCCTGCCACAGTGCATTACCTCACACTTTTCCACATTAAACTCCATTTGCCACCTCTCGGCCCAGCTCTGCAACTTGTCCAAGTCACTCTGTAAACTAAAACACCCCTCTTCACTATCTACCACACCACCAACTTTAGTATCATCTGCAAATTTACTGATCCATCCCTCAATACCCTCATCCAGATCATTTATAAAAATTACAAACAGCAGGGGCCCCAAAACAGACCCCTGAGGCACACCACTCTTCACCGAACTCCACGATGAATATCTCCCATCAACCACCACCCTCTGTCTTCTATCTGCTAGCCAATTCCTAATACAATTAGCTAAATCACCCGACAATTTTTGGAATGCAGTCCCGCTACCGCCGGGAGAGGCAATTTGGGCCCAGTGTCATCTTTGGACAATAAGAGGCAATTTAGTATGGCCAATCCACCTAACCTGCACATCTTTGGACACTAAGGGGCAATTTAGCATGGCCAATCCACCTAACCTGCACATCTTTGGACACTAAGGGGCAATTAGTATGGCCAATCCACCTAACCTGCACATCTTTGGACACTAAGGGACAATTTAGCATGGCCAATCCATCTAACCTACACATCTTTGGACACTAAGGGACAATTTAGCATGGCCATCCACCTAACCTACAAATCTTTGGACACTAAGGGCAATTTAGCATGGCAATCCATCTAACCTAACATCTTTGGACACTAAGGGACAATTTAGCATGGCCAATCCACCTAACCTGCACATCTTTGGACACAAAGGGACAATTTAACATGGCCAATCCATCTAACCTACACATCTTCAGACACTAAGAGGCAATTTAGCATGGCCAATCCACCTAACCTATAAATCTTTGGACATTAAGGCGTAATTTAGCACGGCCAATCCACCCTAACCTACAAATCTTTGGACACTAAGGAGTAATTTAGCATGGCCAATCCACCTAACCTGCCCAAAACTGTGATGGCCCCCAGCAGATGATTGGCACTGTGGGCTGTGTGCCAATCTCAGTGAGTCAGGCCAGTGAGGGGGTTTGCAGGGAGAGGGATGGGTGGTAGATGAGGGAGGTGAGATATCAGGGTCTCGCAGTGACGTGGGCTTTGTCACAGCGCACGCAAAGCAGTCCTGCCTTGCCTCTGCTGCGTTCCTTCACAGCTCTGAGTCATGGAGCTGGCAAGTCAGCACTTCCTCCTGTGCCTGGCTCTGAGCCACGGCCAGCCCCTGTGCCTACCCCGTGGGGCTTGGGCCGTAGGTAAGCCCTGACGTGCCTCTCTGCCTCCGACAGTGTACCTCTCTGCCTCCAGTGGTCCCACCTTCTCCTTCCTCTCCCTCCCCCATACACTGCCTGGGTCACCTTTCACTGTCCCACTTTCCCATTGGTTCTCTGTGGGATCTTGCTATGCTCAGCTTGCGGGGAGGGGCTGGGCTGTGCTGGCCTTTCCCTGTCTCTCTCCCTTGCTGTTAGCTTTCTCTCTCTCTCTCTCTGTCTCTCTCTCTCCCTCTCCCTCTATTGACTCTCTCTCTCTTTTTGCTTCTCTCTCTGTTTTTGTTTCTCTCTCTTTTTCTCTCTCTCTTTTCTCACTATGTTGTCTTTCTCTTTTTGACTATCTCTCTCGCTGTGTCTCTCGCTCTGTCTGTCTCTCTCTCTATCTCTGTCTGTCTCTCTCTCTCTATCGCTCTCTCTCTCTTTCTGTCTCTCTCTCTGTCTCTCTCTCTCTCTGTGTCTGTTTCTGTCTCTCTCGCTTTCTCTGTCTCTCTATCTCTCTTTTTGTCTCTCTGTCTCTCTCTCTGTCTCTCTCTCTCTCTCTCTCTGTGTCTCTCTCTCTCTCTCCCTCTGTGTGTGTGTCTCTCTCTCTCTCTCTCTGTCTCTCTCTCTCTCTCTCTGTGTCTCTCTCTCTCTCTGCCTCAAGCGGGGCTGCTTTGTCCTGGATGGTGTTGAGCTTCTCAAGTGTTGTTGGGAGCTGCACCCATCCAGGCAAGTGGGGAGTATTCCATCACACTTCTGACTTGTGTCCTTGTAGATGGTGGACATGCTTTGCGGGGGAGTCAGGAGGTGAATTACTCTCTGCAGGATTCCCAGCGGACAGGCTTTGGGGGGAGTCAGGAGGTGACTTACTCTCCACAGGATTCCCAGTGGACAGGTTTTGGGGGGAGTCAGGAGGTGAGTTACTCTCCGCAGGATTCCCAGCGGACAAGCTTTGGGGGGAGTCAGGAGGTGAGTTACTCTCCGCAGGATTCCCAGCGGACAGGTTTTGGGGGGAGTCAGGAGGTGAGTTACTCTCCGCAGGATTCCCAGCGGACAGGCTTCGCGGGGAGTCAGGAGGTGAGTTACTCTCCGCAGGATTCCCAGTGGATGAGATTTAGGCAGTCAGGACGTGTACACATCGGGGCAAGTGAAGTATATCTGTTCTTTTGTACCTCGTCCTAATGAATGAACTCAGATCGTGTTTAGCCAATCACATCTGAGTGACTGCAGCATTCTCATCTTTATAAATATACAAGGATGTTGAAACTGCTCCTGAGGCCTTTCAGACTAATAACCAGTGGCTGACAACAAGAGAGAGAGAGAGAGAGAGAGATAGAGAGAGAGAGATAGAGAGAGAGAGACAGAAAGAGATAGAGACAGGCAGAGAGAGAGGTACAGAGAAAGCGACAGAGACAGAGGCAAATTCAGAAAGAGACAGAGAGAGAGACAGATTCAGAAAGAGACAGATACAGACAGAATGAGTGACAGAGAGAGAGATATAGAGGGAGAGACAGAAAGAGAGACAGAGACAAAGAGAGAGAGACACACACACAGAGTGAGAAAGACAGAGAGAGTGAGAGAGAGGGAGACAAAGAGATAGAGAGAGACAGAAATAGACAGGGTGAGAAGAGAGAGATAGAAAGAGGAGAGAGACAGAGAGAGGTAGACAGAGAGAGAGAAAGAGAGAGAGGCAGAGAAAGATAGAGAGATGAGAGAGACAGAAAGAGAGAGATAGGCAGAGAGAGAGGGAGAGAAGAGACAGAGAAGAGAGAAAGAGAGAGGCAGAGAAAGAGAGAAATGAGAGAGACAGAGGGAGAGACAGAGAGAGAGAGAGAAAGAGACAGACACAGACAGAGAAAGAATAACAAAGAAAGAGAGACAAAGAGACAGAGAAAGAGAGACAGACAGAGAGAGAAACAGAGAGAGAGACAAAGACAGAAAGAGAAAGACAGAGAGAGAAACAGAGAGAGAGACAAAGACAGAGAGAGAAAAACAGAGAGAGAGACAAAGACAGAGAGAGAAAAACAGAGAGAGAGACAAAGACAGAAAGAGAAAGACAGAGAGACACAGAGAGAGAAACAGAGAGAGAGACAAAGACAGAGAGAGAAACAGAGAGAGAGACAAAGACAGAAAGAGAAAGACAGAGAGAGAAACAGAGAGAGAGACAAAGACAGAGAGAGAAAGACAGAGAGACACAGAGAGAGAGAGAGACAGAGAGAATAACAAAGAAAGAGAGACAAAGAGACAATGAGAGAGAGAGAAAGAAAGAGACAGAGAAAGACTGAGAGAGACATCGAGGCTGAAAAAGAGAGAGAGACAGATTCAGAAAGAGACAGAGGAACAGATAAAGACAGAATGGGTGACAGAGAGAGAGAGAGGGACCAAGGGAGAGACAGAAGGAGAGAGAGAGAGAGCGAGATGCAGAAACAAAGACTCAGACAGAGTGAGTGAGAGTTAATATTCCAGTTCTAACTGTATGGCTGCGCTTTCATTATTAACATCTCCCCCAGTTGGTGGCTGACATTTTCCAGCCCTATCTTCCAGATTTGCCGATTGCCCCCGCCCCTCCACAGCCACGAATTCCCGCTGATGCAGCAGAGACCTGGAAAATTTCCAGTTGTCTCCCCACCTCATCCGCCCTCCCCCTCTGCCTTTCAAGACCTCCCCAACCCCCACCCTTCCAGCCCAGGGGCCAAAATCTGACCGACCCAACCATCCTGCAGGAGGACAGAACGAGGGGAGGGAAGGGGAGGGGACAAACTCCTCGTCCCCAGCTCTCAAAATGGAAAGAGGCTTTGAACTCTAAACCCTCCCCCCATCAACTCCACCCCATCAAAAGACCACTTTAGCTTTAGATTTTGGACATTTTTCGCTGGCAGGGAGAGGGCGGGAGGGTTTGATCGAGAGGAGGAGAGTTAGAAACCGGCTCTTAATTTGTGCAAAGCTTCTCCAGAAATTAAAATTCACCCCGCAGAATCTCTGGACATCCGCTTTGTTTTAATATCGGCTGCATAACATCGAGAACTCACACATCATTATATCCAAAATGAGTGACAGCGAGGTGCACAGTGCCCCTTGCCAGGTTTAATTGGCTCCGTCGCTCTCTCTCTGTCTCTCCCCCCCATCTCTCTCTCTCTCCGAGAGAGCGCTCCCTTTGTTCGAACCTTAACAAGGCAAATTAAACTCGGAGCACCATTAGCATGCAGCTCACCTCACCTGCCGGACCCAGAGCCAGGACACGGAGAGATCATAACCGGGATTGAGGGTGAGGGGGTAGGAGGACACACACGAAGCGAGAGGGTGGAGAAATCGGAGCAAGGATTACATCTTTGGACATTGAGGGGCAATTTAGCATGGCCAATCCACCTAACCCGCACATCTTTGGACACTAAAGGACAATTTAGCATGGCCAATCCACCTAACCTACACATCTTTGGATTCTAAGGGATAATTTAGCATGGCCAATCCACCTAACCCCATGTCTTTCGGACTGTGGGAGGAAACCGGTGCACCTGGAGGAAACCCAGGCAGACATGGGGAGAATGTGCAGTCTCCGCACAGATAGTGACCCAAGGGCAGGAATCGAACCTTGGTCCCTGGCACTACAAGGCAGCAGTGCCAAACACTCTGCCACCGTGGCACCCTGATCTCCCTCCCCTCACACTTTACCTCCCCCCGCCATATCTCTTGATTCCCCCCGACTTTTAGCCCCAAGAGCTATTGGTGATGGCCTAGTGATATCCTTGCCACACTATTAAACTCAGCAAATGTTCTGGGCACCAGGGATCGAATCCCACCATGGCAGATGGTGGAATTTGAATTCAATAAAAAATATCTAGAATTAAGAATCGACTGATTACTGGGCAGCATGGTGGTGTGAACAGGTCCCTGGTCACAGCGCCAGGTACCCGGGTCTAATTCTGACCTCGAGTGACTGTCTGTGTGGAGTCTGCATTCGCTCACTCGCCAGACTTCCACTGTTCCGTGGAATCGGAGTGGGTGAGAGGGACAGAAAACAGAAATGTCCTCAGTCCTCCCCCGGTCTCACACAAGCGAGGCTGTAATTGTCCCTCGGTGTACCCGACCAGGTGCAGGTTTGATGGATTGGCCATGCTAAATTGCCCCTTAGTGTCCAAAGATGTGCAGGTTAGATGGATTGGCTATACTAAATTGTCCCTTAGTGTCCAAAGATGTGTAGGTTAGGTGGATTGGCCATGCTAAATTGTCCCTTAGTGTTGAAAGATGTGCAGCTGGGTGGATTGGCCATGCTAAATTGTCCCTTACTGCCCAAAGATGTGCAGGTTAGGTGGATTGGCCATGCTAAATTGCCCCTTAGTGTCTAAAGATGTGCAGCTGGGTGGATTGGCCATGCTAAATTGTCCGTTACTGCCCAAAGATGTGTAGGTTGGGTGGATTGGCCATGCTAAATTGCCCCTTACTGCCCAAAGATGTGTAGGTTGGGTGGATTGGCCATGCTAAATTGCCCCTTAGTGTCCAAAGATGGGCAGGTTAGGTGTATTGGCCATGCTAAATTTTCCCTTGGTGTCCAAAGATGTATAGGTGAGGTGGATTGACCATACTAAATTTCCCCCTAGGTGCACCTGGCAACTGGGGGGGGGGGAATTTTCACAGCAACTTCATGGCGGTGTTAACGACAGGCTCACACGCAACTAAATCATAAACTTTACTCGATATGGAACTTGACGATGACATAATGAGTAGGCCAGTAGGATTAAAGGGCCGAATGGCCAGCATCTGTTTCTACTACCTGTGTATCCATATTTCTGTGTGTGGTCCCCCTTGTCCCACTCTATTAACAAGAAGATATCTACATCCATTACAAAAGTATGGGATCGCTTGACCTCCCGAATATTTAATATGGAATTATCACACTCATTTCCAGGGAAGCAGAAAACTATACAATGTATTATTTATATTCTCATTAGACTGCGTCGATTAAACATTGTCCAATTATCATGTATTATGAAGGGTGCATTAACACGCATTAAGGCATAATCCATTCTACAATTCTTTGGCAATGTCATTAAGTTCCTTGTCTTGTCCCTTCAACTTATAGTTTGTCGATTTTTCAGCCCACCAAGATAAAATATCAGCATTTCGTTCCCATCCCTCGGACAGGGACAACACGAGGTCAGATACAGAGTAAAGCTCCCTCTACACTGTCCCCCCATCAAACACTCCCAGGACAGGTACAGCACGGGGTTAGATACAGAGTAAAGCTCCCTCTACACTGTCCCCCCATCAAACACTCCCAGGACAGGTACAGCACGGGGTTAGATACAGAGAAAAGCTCCCTCTACACTGCCCCCATCAAACACTCCCAGGACAGGTACAGCACGGGGTTAGATACAGAGTAAAGCTCCCTCTACACTGTCACCCCATCAAACACTCCCAGGACAGGTACAGCACGGGGTTAGATACAGAGTAAAGCTCCCTCTACACTGTCCCCCATCAACCACTCCCAGGACAGGTACAGCAAGGGGTTAGAGATGTAAAGTGGAGTATATGTATACAGAGTAAAGTGGTGTATTTGTGCATAGATCCCTGAAAGTTGGCAATCAAGTCGATAAGGTTGTTAAGAAGGCATATGGAGTCTTAGCTTTAATTGGTAGGGGGATTGAATTTCGGAGCCGCAACGTCATGTTGCAACTGTACAAAACTCTAGTGCGGTCGCACTTGGAGTATTGTGTGCAGTTCTGGTCCCCACATTACAAGAAAGATGTGGAGGAATTGGAGAGGGTACAGAGGAGGTTTACCAGGATGTTGCCTGGTATGGAGGGCAGGTCTTATGAAGAGAGGCTGAGGGATTTGAGGTTGTTTTCGTTAGAAAGAAGGCGGCTAAGAGGAGACCTTATTGAAACATATAAGATGATTAGAGGTTTAGATAGGGTGGACAGTGATAGCCTTTTTCCTAGGGTGGAGAAAGCTAGCACGAGGGGACATAGCTTTAAATTAAGGGGTGGTAGTTATAGGGCGGATGTCAGAGGTAGGTTCTTTACCCAGAGGGTGGTAAGGGTATGGAATGCCCTGCCTGCGGCAGTCGTAGATGCGCGAAGTTTGGTGGCATTTAAGAGGTTAGTAGATAAGTTTATGGACGAAAAGGGAATGGTTTAGGTTGGAGGGTCATTGCTTTATCTTAATTGGTCGGCGCAACATCGAAGGCCGAAGGGCCTGTTCTGCGCTGTAATGTTCTATGTTCTAAAGCTCCCTCTACACTGTCCCCCATCAAACACTCCCAGGACAGGTACAGCACAGGGTTAGATACAGAGTAAAGCTCCCTCTACACTGTTCCCCATACCAGGACAGGTATCACGGGGTTAGATACAGAGTAAAACTCCCTCTACACTGTCCCCCATCCCAGGACAGATACAGCACAGGGTTAGGTACAGAGTAAAACTCCCTCTGTCCTGTCCCCCATCAAACATTCCCAGATAGGCACAGCACGGGGTTAGATACAGAGTAAAGCTCCCTCTGCACTGTTCTCCGATCAAACACTCCCAGGACAGGTATAGCACCGGGTTAGATACAGAGTGAAGCTCCCTCTACACTATCCCTCCCATCAAACACTCCCAGGACAGATACAGCACGGGGTTAGATACAGAGTAAAGCTCCCTCTACACTGTCCCCCCCATCAAACACTCCCAGGACAGGTACAGCACGGGGTTAGATACAGAGTAAAGCTCCCTCTGCACTGTCCCCCATCAAACACTCCCAGGACAGGTACAGCACGGGGTTCAGTAAAGCTCCCTTTACTTTGTTCTCTGTCTCAGACTTGGAACGGCTCATCCTCCCCCCGCACTGGCACAGTCTTCATCTCCCTATTCCTCTACCTCGCTCTCCTATGGCCTTTCTGCGTGAAAGTGGGAGTTGACGATGAATTAGATTTGAGTTGTTTGCATCGTAACAACTCACACTCATGCTGAACTCACTGCAGGAAGCAGCTTGGGAGTATCTGACATGTCTCCATCCCAGCAAAGAGCAAATGTCAATTCTATTTTGTCATATATAGGAAACAAGATTTCAGCTCAGTACATACAACATGGTAGCACAGTGGGTTAGCACTGCTGCCTCACGGCACCAGGGACCCAGGTTCGATTCCCAACTTGGGTCACTGTCTGTGTGGAGTCTGCACATTCTCCCCGTGTCTGTGTGTGCTTCCTCCGGGTGCTCCGGTTTCCTCCCATAGTCCGAAAGATGTGCAGGTTAGGTGGATTGGCCATGCTAAATTGTCCCTTAGTGTCCAAAGATGTGCAGGTTAGGTGGATTGGCCATGCTAAATTGCCCCTTAGTGTCCAAAGATGTGCAGGTTAGGTGGATTAGCCATGCTAAATTGTCCCTTAGTTCCAAAGATGTGCAGATTAGGCGGATTGGCCATGCTAAATTGCCCTTAGTGTCCAAAGATGTGCAGGTTAGGTGGATTGGCCATGCTAAATTGCCCCTTAGTGTCCAAAGATGTGCAGGTTAGGTGGATTGGCCATGCTAAATTGCCCCTTAGTGTCCAAAGATGTGCAGATTAGGGTGGATTGGCCATGCTAAATTGCCCCTTAGTGTCCAAAGATGTACAGGTTAGGTGGATTGGCCATGCTAAATTGCCCCTTAGTGTCCAAAGATGTGCAGATTAGGCGGATTGGCTGTGCTAAATTCTCCCTCAATCTACCCAAACAGGTGCTGGGGATTTTCACAGTAACTTCACTGCAGTGTTAATGTATACCTCACTTGTGACACTAATAAATAAGTGAATAAATTTGTTAAAAAGTGAGTTATTATGCAAAAAACCCCCATTCCCTACACAGACACACACATACACTCACACAGACACACATTCAGACACATACTCAGACATTCAGACACACACACACACATTTCGACATACACACACACACACTCAAACATACACATACACACACACACACACACACACAGACAGACACACACACACGCAGACATTCAGACACACACACTCACAAACACACACACCGATGTTAAATTTGACACAGGTAAATTTAGAGTTCTGTAGATCACCGTTATATGTGTGTGAGGTTGACACTGAGTTACCTGGGGGCACTGTGACAGGCTCCTTTAATCTTCAGAGTATATCTGAGCCTCTCTCTCTTTCATTCCCATTTCGTGGGAACATCATGACTAATGCAATGGTATCTTTTTGTCACTCGCTTTGGCATGAACCCACGTTTCCTCCCAAATAATTATTCTGGGTTGACGCGACACACTAGAATTCTCCTTCAGCTGTTTATCTTGTAGAATAGGCAGCTCTCGCAGACAACAGTGATTCTCACAGACAGACTCCCCAGTTTTGCAACGTCCAAAATTGGACGGTGCTGTTGCGATGTGTGGGGGGGAGAGAAAGTGTGGAAGGGGGTGGCAGGGACCATGGTGGGAGAGAGAGTGGTTTTCTCAGCCCTCCTTCACAGCGAGCGTAGTGGAACGCCTATCTCTCTCCAGGTCATGATGTAGAGATGCCGGCGTTGGACTGGGGTAAACTCAGTAAGAGTCTGGCAACACCAATCTTTCACCTGACGAAGACTACAAAGGCTGAAAGCTAGATTTACTATCAAATAAATCAGTTGGATTTAAAATTGGTGTTGCCAAACTCTTACTGAGTTCTCTCCAGGTCAGCAGGGGTGAATCGTAGGATAGAATGGAATCACGGAATCACTACAATGCAGAAGTAGGCCATTCAGGCCATCGAGGTCTGCACCGACCGCAATCCCACACAGACCCCATCCCCATAACACAACCTATTCATTTCGCTAATCTCCTGTGCATCTGGGGACATCAAGGGATGATTCAGCATGGCAAATCCATCTAATCTGCACATCTTTCGACATGGCCAATCCAGAGTGTACAAAGATGTGCGGGTTAGGTGGATTGGCCATGCTAATTGCCCCTTAGTGTCCAAGTGTGCAGATTAGGTGAATTGGCCATGCTAAATTGCCCCTTAGTGTCCAAAGATGTGCAGATTAGGTGAATTGGCCATGCTAAATTGCCCCTTAGTGTCCAAAGATGTGCAGGTTGGGTGTATTGGGTGGGAGAGAGAGTGGTTTTCTCAGCCCTCCTTCACAGCGAGCGTAATGGAACGCCTGTCTCTCTCCAGATCATGATGTAGAGATGCCGGCGTTGGACTGGGGTAAACTCAGTAAGAGTCTGGCAACACCAATCTTTCACCTGACGAAGGCTACAAAGGCTGGTTGGGTGTCTACTTTAGGATACAGATGGAAAAGGATGCTTGTTGCCCTAGAGGCAGGGTGCTGAATTGGGGAAAGGCTAACGACGGTCGAATTAGGCAGGAACTTAGGGAAACTGATTGGGAACGGTTTGAGGGTAAGTCCACGCTAGACATGTGGGACTCTTTCAAGGGAATACTGAAAATGTTGCAAGATAAGTACGTGCCGGCCAAGAGGAAAGATGGGAAAGGTAGGATTAGAGAGCCATGGATTACTAGGGATATTGAGGACTTGGTTAGGAAGAAAAGAGAAGCATATGATAGGTCGAAGCAGCTGGGAACCGAGACAGCATTGATGGAATGTAGAGAGAGTAGGAGGGAGCTCAAACAGGGAGTTAGAAGGGCAAAAAGGGGGCATGAAATGATTTTGGTGGATAGGATTAAGGAAAACCCAAAGGTTTTTTACTCCTATGTTAGGAATAAAAGGGTGGTTAGAGGAAAAATCGGACCTCTTAGGGACAGAGGAGGTGAACTGTGCTTAGAGCCCGAGGGAATGGCGGAGATCCTGAATGAATACTTTGCATCAGTGTTCAAGAAGGAGAGGGGCTTGTTGACAGCTCCTGTCTCTGAGGGAGCTGTGGACCAGTTGAGGGAAATATCCATACCGAGGGAGGAAGTGTTAGAGCTTCTAGGTAGCATTAAAACTGATAAATCTCCAGGGCCTGATGGCATTTATCCCAGACTGCTTAGGGAGTTGCGAGGTGAAATTGCTGGGCCTCTGACGCAAATCTTTGTCTCTTCCTTGGACACAGATGAGGTCCCAGAGGACTGGAGAATAGCTAATGTTGTACCGTTGTTTAAAAAGGGTGGTAGGGATAACCCCGGAAATTATAGGC
Source organism: Sphyrna mokarran (assembly GCA_024679065.1). Lineage (NCBI taxonomy): Eukaryota > Metazoa > Chordata > Chondrichthyes > Carcharhiniformes > Carcharhinidae > Sphyrna > Sphyrna mokarran. The sequence goes on along the minus strand of JAGIQG010000039.1, from coordinate 6,450,196 downwards.
CAGCGAGTTTGACGTCAGTGGTAGGGAAGCTGTTGGAGGGGATTCTTAGAGATAGGATTATAGGCACTTAGAGCATTGCGATCTGATTAGGGACACGCAGCATGGATTTGTTAAGGGGAGGTCGTGCCTTACAAATCTGGTAGAATTTTTTGAGGAGGTGACGAAAACGGTGGACGAAGGGCGAGCCGTTGATGTTGTCTATATGGATTTTAGTAAGGCGTTTGACAAAGTCCCTCATGGGAGATTAGTCGAGAAGGTCAAGGCAAATGGGATACAAGGACAGGTAGCTCAATCGATAAGCAACTGGCTTGGTAATAGGAGACAGAGAGTAATAGTGGAAGGGTGTTTCTCTAGCTGGAGGTCGGTCACTAGTGGTGTGCCGCAGGGCTCAGTACTGGGACCTCTTCTATTTGTAATATATATAAATGACTTGGAAGAGGGAGTAAGTGGAGTGATCAGCAAGTTTGCAGACGATACAAAGATGGCTGGACTTGCGGATAGTGAGGAGCATTGTCAGGCGATGCAGCAGGACATAGATAGGCTGGTAGCTTGGGCAGACAGATGGCAGATAGAATTCAATCCTGATAAATGTGAGGTGATGCATTTTGGGAGAAAGAATGTAGGGGGGAGGTATATGATAAAGGGTAGACCTATTAAAAGTATAGAAACGCAGAGGGACCTGGGGGTGCAGGTGCACAAGTCTCTGAAGGTGACAGAGCAGGTGGAGAAGGTTGTGAAGAAAGCATATGGTATGCTAGCCTTTATAGGAAGGGGTATAGAGTACAAGAGCTGGCCTTTAATGTTGCAGTTGTTAAAAAGCTGGTTAGACCTCATTTGGAATACTGCGTCCAGTTCTGGTCGCCTTACTACCGGAAGAACGTGGAGACTCTGGAGAGAGTGCAGAGGAGGTTTACCAGGATGCTGCCTGGTATGGAAGGTCTGAGTTATGAGGAGAGATTAGGCAAATTGGGACTGTTTTCCTTTGAAAGACGTAGACTTAGAGGAGATCTGATAGAGGTGTACAAGATTTTGAAGGGGATTGATAGAGTAAACAGGGTTAAGCTTTTTTCCTAGGATGGACTCAAATAGCACGAGGGGTCACGGGCTTAGGGTGAGGGGGGTAAGGTATAATTTGGATGCTAGAGGGAGTTTTTTCACACAGAGGGTGGTGGGGGTATGGAATGCGCTGCCAAGTAAAGTGGTGGAGGCAGGTACTCTGGAGTTATTTAAGAAATACTTAGATGGGCACATGAACAGAATGGGAATGGGAGGGTATAGAAAACTGATTTAAAATAGGGATCATGAGCCTTGGGAGTCCCTGGGAAGTGTGTAAATAGATGATGATATTGATGTACTTGTTTTTATCCTACAGGTGCTTTGGTCCACCTTGTTGTCTAACGAGGGGCATACACGCAATGGGCCGTGAGAGGGCTGCTCTTGAACCTTTCTCGAGAGTATCCTACTGCTTCACATCGTTAGTGAATGCTTGACCTGGACCATCTGATGGGCAACATGACAGCGCAGTGACTATCGCTGTGCTGTGCAGATACATCGATTTGGGCCTGTGTCTGTGGGAGTTTGCGCATTCTCTCTGTGCTTGTGTGGGTTTTCTCCAGGAGCTCCGGTTTCCTCCCACATCCCAAAGATGTGCTCTTAGGCTAATTGGCAAAACAAATTCTCCCTAAATTGTCTCAAATTTGGTTTTTAAACCATAGATCTATAAACATGGACAGGGATCGTGTGTAGAAGTGGGAACATCGAGATGGTGGCGCAGGCTCGTTGTGCCGATGGGCCTGTTTCCCGTGCTGTTTTGTTCTTTGTTCTTTGTAAATTGCCCCTTAGTGTCCAAAGATGTGTAGGTTAGGTGGATTGGCCATGCTAAATTGCACCTTAGGTTCCTAACATGTGCAGGTTGGGTGGATTGGCCATGCTAAATTGCCACTTAGTGTCCAAAGATGTGCAGGTTAGGTGGATTGGCCATGCTAAATTGCCCCTTAGTCTCCAAAGATGTGCAGGTTAGTGGATTGGCCATGCTAAATTGTCCTTAGTGTCCAAAGATGTGCAGGTTAGGTGGATTGGCCATGCTAAATTACCCCTTAGTCTTCCAAGATGTGTAGATTAGGTGGATTGGCCATGCTAAATTGCCCCTTAGTCTCCAAAGATGTGTAGATTAGGTGGATTGGCCATGCTAAATTGCCCCTTAATGTCCAAAAGTGTGAAGATCAGATGGATTAGCCATGCTAACTTGCCCCTTAGTGTCAGGGGGAACTGGTGGATAAAATATTTGAGGTTACAGAGATAAGGCCTGGGTGGGGTTATTGTCAGTGCAGTCTCAATGGGCCAAATGGCCTCATCCTGCACAGCCGAGATTCTAACCTAACCTGCACGTCTTTCGGAGTGTGGGAGGAAGCACGGGCATGGGGTGGGGGGGTGGGGGGGGGGCACTCGGAGGAAACCCACACAAACACGGGGAGAACGTGCAGATTGCACACAGGCAGTCACCCAAGCCAGGATTCGAACCTTGGCATTGTGAAGCAGCAGCAGTGCTCACCGTTGTGCCAGTGCTTGGTGGAGACGGGGGTGAATTTGGGGTGGAGGTGTGCTCTAACCATTGGACCTTTCAGCGACTTGGTGGGATGCGGAACAAGGGATGCGGGGAGGGGGGGTAGGGGTTTAGGGAAGTAGCTCTCTTGACTCTGCGAGCAAATCTCTGCCTGAAAGCTATCAGGTGAACTGTGTCATTTTTACGTTCACCCCCCCTCCCCCCACCCGCCCCTGCCCGGGCCGCCAAGAGGGTGTTATGAATCCAAGATCCTGTCTCGTTCATGTGCGAAATGAATAAAAGAATGAGGTCCCAATGGTGCATTTATTTTTGCAAGGCAACGCCTACTCTGCTCAGAGAGAACCTCGTCCTTTTAACAAGAGAACGGTGTTTGCAATCCTGTGCTCTGCATCAAAGTCTGTGTCTCTCATGAGTGTGCCAGCGTTCTGTCACTGCGACAGCACCTCCCCCACCACACCACCCCGCCCACACCCCCCGCACCCCCCACTTTCCCTTCCAGTTCAGTACAACATCATATGATTTCTGCAGCTTCAGAACGTCTATTCATGCTCTATTCGAGTATGCTGCACACAATCCCCACCCAGCACATATCCCCAGCAAACTCCGTGTTATTTCTCCCTGACTCCTAACCTTTCACATTTTTTGGACACTAGGGACAATTTAGCATGGCCAATCCCCGAAACCTCTGCATCTTTGCGACTCCTAAGTGCTACTAATTTAACATGGCCAATCCACCTAATCTACATATCTTTGGACACTAAGGGGCAATTTAGCATGGCCAATCCACCTAACCTACACATCTTTGGACACTAAGGGACAATTTAGCATGGCCAATCCACCTAACCCACACATCTTTGGACACTAAGAGACAATTTAGCATGGCCAATCCACGTAATCTATAGATCTTTGGACACCAAGGGAAAATTTGGCATGGCCAATCCCATGTATCCTGTATACCTTTAAACACTGAGGGGCAATTTTGCATGGCTAATTCTCTTAATCTGCACATCTTTGGAGACTAAGAGTCCATTTGGCACGGCAATCCACCTAACCTACACAATCTTTGGAGTGTGGGAGGAAACCCGCGCAGACACGGTTGGGGACAATGTGGTGAACAAGTAACCCGAGGGCGGAATCAAACCCGGGCCCCGTGAGATGCTAATCCACTGTACCGCCAGCGTGCCAAACCAGCTGTGCAACCAGTCCTCGGCAAGACAAAAGCCTTGCCCCCCTCTGTTCCTCGCCCCCCCCCCCACAACACGCCGACATTCGATTGATATTTTGTGTTAAGGTTGATGTGAGTGCCGATAGGCGTTCTCCGCCTCCCTAGCGTGCTTGTTAAATTCCTTGCCGCAAGCTACTCGAAGCACGGGGCTTCACCAGTGCGTCAGGGTAACTTATTGAGTTGTTTCTCGGATGGAGAGCAACGTGAGCTGGGGAGAAGCAAACAATTGTGTTCCCTGCTCTGCTCAGGAGGGTAGTAATCATTGATGGATAACCAGGTGCACTATACAATCATTCTGTCTTCCAAAGCACTGTCTGCTCATTTTCGCATTCAGTCCCGATTATATAAATTCCTGTTCCCTTAAGTTCCATGAATATAATTTCTCGTAACACTTCTCAAAGTGCTTGTCAATGATCTGATTACTGTCCTACGTGACGCAGTAATGGATAAGCAATATCATAAATCATGTCCCTTGTCCCTTTTTTAAGATGTCGGTTTTGGGTTTGGGGCAGGCACACCTCACCAGCTAAAAGTCCCAACGGGTTCATTCAGAATCACAAGCTTTACGAGCCATTGCTCCTTCCTCAGGGCGAGCGGAGGTCACTTCGCAATCGACCAGGTGGGAAGTGTTCCTTCCAGTCGGAGAGCAGTCATGGGCATTCGGCCTCCATGGAGGGTGGGGGTGGGGGGGGGGGGGGGGGGGG
>JAGIQG010000039.1:6354887-6445604 GCA_024679065.1 Sphyrna mokarran | reverse complement strand
GGGGGGGGGGGGGGGGGGGGGGGGGGCACTCGGAGGAAACCCACACAAACACGGGGAGAACGTGCAGATTGCACACAGGCAGTCACCCAAGCCAGGATTCGAACCTTGGCATTGTGAAGCAGCAGCAGTGCTCACCGTTGTGCCAGTGCTTGGTGGAGACGGGGGTGAATTTGGGGTGGAGGTGTGCTCTAACCATTGGACCTTTCAGCGACTTGGTGGGATGCGGAACAAGGGATGCGGGGAGGGGGGGTAGGGGTTTAGGGAAGTAGCTCTCTTGACTCTGCGAGCAAATCTCTGCCTGAAAGCTATCAGGTGAACTGTGTCATTTTTACGTTCACCCCCCCTCCCCCCACCCGCCCCTGCCCGGGCCGCCAAGAGGGTGTTATGAATCCAAGATCCTGTCTCGTTCATGTGCGAAATGAATAAAAGAATGAGGTCCCAATGGTGCATTTATTTTTGCAAGGCAACGCCTACTCTGCTCAGAGAGAACCTCGTCCTTTTAACAAGAGAACGGTGTTTGCAATCCTGTGCTCTGCATCAAAGTCTGTGTCTCTCATGAGTGTGCCAGCGTTCTGTCACCCCCCCCCCCCCTTTCCCTTCCAGTTCATACAATCATAGAATTCCTGCAGCTCAGAAGCAGGCCATTCAGCTCATCGGGTCTGCTGCAACAATCCCACCCAAGCACTATCCCCGCAACTCCGTGTTTTTCCCCTGCTCCTAACCTGCACATTTTTGGACACTAAGGGACAATTTAGCATGGGCAATCCACCTAACCTGTGCATCTTTGGACACTAAGGAACAATTTAGCATGGCCAATCCACCTAACCTACACATCTTTGGACACTAAGGGACAATTTAGCATGGCCAATCCACCTAACCCACACATCTTTGGACACTAAGGGACAATTTAGCATGGCCAATCCACCTAACCCACACATCTTTGGACACTAAGAGACAATTAGCATGGCCAATCCACGTAATCTATAGATCTTTGGACACCAAGGGAAAATTTGGCATGGCCAATCCCATGTATCCTGTATACCTTTAAACACTGAGGGGCAATTTTGCATGGCTAATTCTCTTAATCTGCACATCTTTGGAGACTAAGAGTCCATTTGGCACGGCAATCCACCTAACCTACACAATCTTTGGAGTGTGGGAGGAAACCCGCGCAGACACGGTTGGGGACAATGTGGTGAACAAGTAACCCGAGGGCGGAATCAAACCCGGGCCCCGTGAGATGCTAATCCACTGTACCGCCAGCGTGCCAAACCAGCTGTGCAACCAGTCCTCGGCAAGACAAAAGCCTTGCCCCCCTCTGTTCCTCGCCCCCCCCCCCACAACACGCCGACATTCGATTGATATTTTGTGTTAAGGTTGATGTGAGTGCCGATAGGCGTTCTCCGCCTCCCTAGCGTGCTTGTTAAATTCCTTGCCGCAAGCTACTCGAAGCACGGGGCTTCACCAGTGCGTCAGGGTAACTTATTGAGTTGTTTCTCGGATGGAGAGCAACATGAGCTGGGGAGAAGCAAACAATTGTGTTCCCTGCTCTGCTCAGGAGGGTAGTAATCATTGATGGATAACCAGGTGCACTATACAATCATTCTGTCTTCCAAAGCACTGTCTGCTCATTTTCGCATTCAGTCCCGATTATATAAATTCCTGTTCCCTTAAGTTCCATGAATATAATTTCTCGTAACACTTCTCAAAGTGCTTGTCAATGATCTGATTACTGTCCTACGTGACGCAGTAATGGATAAGCAATATCGTAAATCATGTCCCTTGTCCCTTTTTTAAGATGTCGGTTTTGGGTTTGGGGCGGGCACACCTCACCAGCTAAAAGTCCCAACGGGTTCATTCAGAATCACAAGCTTTACGAGCCATTGCTCCTTCCTCAGGGCGAGCGGAGGTCGCTTCGCAATCGACCAGGTGGGAAGTGTTCCTTCCAGTCGGAGAGCAGTCATGGGCATTCGGCCTCCATGGAGGGTGGGGGTGGGGGGGGGGGGGGGGGGGGGAGTGGGGGCAGCACGGCAGCGCAGTGGGCTGGTTAGCACTGCTGCCTCATGGCGCCAAGGATCCGGGTTCAAATCCCAGCTCGGGGTCACTGTCTGTGTGGAGTCCGCACGTTCTCCCTGTGTCTGCGTGGGTTTCCTCCCACAGCCTGAAAGATGTGTAGGTTAGGGTGGATTGGCCATGCTAAATTGTCCTTTAGTGTCCAAAGATGTACAGGTTAGGTGGATTGGCCATGCTAAATTGTCCTTTAGTGTCCAAAGATGTGCAGGTTAGGGTGGATTGGCCATGCTAATTGCCCCTTAGTGTCCAAAGATGTGTAGGTTAGTGGATTGCCATGCTAAATTGTCCCTTAGTGTCCAAAGATGTACAGTTAGGTGGATGGCCATGCTAAATTGTCCTTTAGTTCCAAAGATGTGCAGGTTAGGGGATTGGCCATCTAAATGTCCCTTAGTGTCCAAAATGTGCAGTTTAGGTGGATTGGCCGTGCTAAATTGTCCCTTAGTGTACAAAGATGTGCAGGTTAGGGTGGATTGGCCATGCTAAATTGTCCTTTAGTGTCCAAAGATGTGCAGGTTAGGTGGATTGGCCATGCTAAATTGTCCTTTAGTGTCCAAAGATGTGCAGGTTAGGTGGATTGGCCATGTTAAATTGTCCTTTAGTGTCAGGGGGACGAGCAGGAGAAATATGTAGGGTACAAGGATAGGGGCTGTGTTGGATTGTGGTCAGTGCAGTCTTGATGGGTCCGAATGGCCTCCTTCTGCTCTGTAGGGATTCTGTGATCTTCAGGTAAGCAGTCATGACACAGGAGCAGAGACTGATAGCCAAGTTCCGCACACGTGGGGACAAGATCCTCAACTGGCGATCTTGGGATCGTGTCATGCTATCTGTAACCCCCCCCCCACAACACGTTGCCTGGGCTTGCGAAATCTCACTAAACGTCCTGGTTGGAGTGATTCCCTTTAAGCTGTGCTTAACCCTTTCACATTCTCTGTACCTTGCTTATCTGTAAAAACCTGCGTTCTAACCATTATGGTGCAATTGTGGATTGGCCAACATAGGTTGTGTTTGTGGAAGTTACCCCCCTCTCCCCCCCCACACCACTGACCTGCTGAAGGAGCAGCGCTCCAAAAGCTCGCGATTCCGAATAAAGCTGTCGGATTTTAACCTGATATTGTGAGACTCCTTCCTGTGCTCTTTCCTAAGGGAAGGTGCTGGCTTGGAATCCTTTGATACCACTTGTCTTGCACACAGCGACAAAAAATTCACTGCCCTGTCAAACCTGGACAATTCCCCCTCCCCCTACCCACCCCCTCCACCTCGACTTCCACTGGCAGTGAGGTTTGGGAACCCAGATTGCAAAACAGTTTGAACTTCATTCATTCGCATCATACAGTAACTGCGTAGTTACTGCGAAAATCCCCCTAGTCACCGTGCCCCTGTCTGGGTTACACCGAGGGAGAATTTAGCACTCTAATCCCAGCATGTCTTTCACAGCCCCAGGGTCCGATTCCCGGCTTGGGTTGCTGTCTGTGTGGAGTCAGCACCTTCTCACCGTGTCTGCGTGGGTTTCCTCCAATTTCCTCCCGTAGTCTAAAATATGTGCTAAATTCTCCCTCGGCGTACCCAAACAGGCGCCAGAGTGTAGCGGCTCAGGGGATTTTCACTGTAACTTCATTGTGGTGTTAATGGAAGTCTACAGGTGAGATACTAATGAATGAATAAAATTGGAAGTTTATCCATTAGTCACAAGTAAGGCTTGCATTAACACTGCAATGAAGTTACTGTGAAAGTCCCCAAGTTGCCACATTCCAGTGACTCTCAAATGCCCTCCAAAGGGCAGTAACTTCATTGCGGTGCTAATGGAAGTCTACAGGTGAGATACTAATGAATGAATAAAATTTATCTATTAAGTACAAGTAAGGCTTGCATTAACACTGCAATGAAGTTACTGTGAAGTTCCCTGACTTGCCTGTTCGGGGTTACACTGAGGGAGAATGTAGCTCCCCAACTGGCATGTCTTTCGGACTGTGGGAGGAAACCGGAGCACCCGGAGGAAACCCACATAGACACGGGGAGAATGTGCAGACTCCACACAGACAGTGACCCGAGGCCAGGAATCGAACCCGGGGATTCCTGGCGCTGTGAGGCGGCAGCGCTGACCCGCTGTGCCATCCTGCCGGCCCCTAAATAAACACGGATCCAGAATTACGTGACCCCAACCGCGACTGTGACTGGCTGTAGAGAATAGGGATGTGTTGGACTCCGAATTCTCTGCACTCTCCAGTGAGGGGGGAGTGGGGAGCAAAGAATGGGGTCGGGGGGTGGTATTCCTTCAATTCTCCCTCCCTCCTTCCTCCCTCCCTCTACCCAACTGCACGCTGGGGAAAAGCAGGAAACTACAGATCTTTATTTTGTGTTGAAAATGCTGGACGGTGAGAAAAGATAAAGTTTGGTGACAGCTCGTGCAAGCAATGCAGTGCCTGGCGAAGTCAATCCCCTAGTTATTTTAGGCTGCAGACTGCTCGATCAGATCGTTGCTCCCCCTCCGTCCTCCCTCCCCAGCGATGTGTCAAGCTGGTTTAGCCAGCGGTGTCGCTGAAGTGTCCCGAGCCTTGGCAGTGTAATGCAGATTGGCACTTTGGTGCCAGTCTCGAGGAGGCACTCTCGTTGTCCCATCGAATCAAGAAATCAGGCCTCGCTCTACACACTGCGGACCCCCCCTCCCCAACACACACACACTCTGTCCCACACCCCATCTCCCCGTCCATCAACTCGTGTTAACAAATCATGCGCTAAATTTATCCGCGAGAGGCAGCGATATTTTAAGAATGTTTCAGCCAATGTTCGTTTCCCCCCATCTGAAAATCTTTGGCAAATTGTTCCTAACTCACTGCTTCCTTCAGGGACACTCTAAAGAATGGGACCAGTCCTTGAGAAGCACCCCAGGGTAGGGGAGGCTCTGGGACAGATTAGGGTTCGAAATCCACCACGGCAGCTGGTGGGATTCAAAGCTAGACATTTTTCCAGGATTAAAAAGATGGCCCCGTTGTTGGGAAAAAAAACCCATCTGCTTCCCTTTCGGGAAGGAAATCTGCCGTCTTTACCCCGGTCTGGCCTACATGACTCCAGAACCACACAGCAATGTGGTTGACTCTCAACTGCCCCTCCAAGGGGGCAACTAGGGATGGACAATAAATGAGGGGCCTTACTTTATCAGAAGGAAATTTGGCATGTCAGCTACGACTTTCTGGTTGTATCACAGCTTGGTATGGGGGTCCTGCTCTGCCCAAGAATGCAAGGAACGACAAAAGGTTGTGAATGTAGCGCAATCCATCACGCAAACCAGCCTCCCATCCATTGACTCCCTCTACACTTCCCGCTGCCTCGGGAAAAGCAGCCGGGATAATCAAGGACCCCACCCCACGCACCCCGGACATTCTCTCTTCCACTTTCTTCCATCGGGAAAAAGATACAAAAGTCTGAGGTCACGTACCGACCGACTCAAGAACAACTTCTTCCCTGCTGCTGTCAGACTTTTGAATGGATCCACCTTATATTATGCTGATCTTTCTCTGCACCCCTCGCTGTGACTGTAACACTACATTCTGCACCCTCTCCTTTCCTTCTCTATGAACGGCATGCTTTGTCTGTGTAGTGCATAAGAAACAATACCTTTCACTGTATCCCAATACACGTGACAATAATAAATCAAATCAAATACTCCCACATCCCATAATTATGTCTCAGGGTTGGGGGGGGGTGCGCAGGTGTGGCAATTTACCAAATTTGTACATCTTTGGACTGTGGGAGGAAACCAGAGCACCCGGAGGAAACCCACACAGATACGGGGAGAATGTGCAGACTCCACACAGACAGTGACCCAAGCTAGGAATCAAACCCAGGTCCCTGGCGCTGTGAGGCAGCAGTGCTAACCCACTGTGAGATCATGCTGCCCCGTGTACTTGAATACATTAATATGAAGTGGTTAAGGAGTATGTGTGTGTGTGTGTGTGTGTGCGTGCATGTGTGAGTGCGTGTGTATGTGTGTGTGAATGTGTGTACAAAGAACAAAGAACAAAGAACAACACAGCACGGGAAACAGGCCCTTCGGCCCAACGAGCCCGCGCCGCCATCCTAACGTCTTAATGACATATAGAGACCAATATAGGGACAGTTTGTTACCCAATCAGCCTAAGAGCACATTTTTGGGATGTGGGAGGAAACCGGAGCACCCGGAGAAAACCCACGCAACCACGGGGAGAACGCGCAAACTCCCGCAGACATAGGCCCAAATCCATGTGTCTGCACAGCAACAGCGATAGTCTCTGAGCTGTCATGTTGCCCATCTGATGGTCCAGTTTAAGCATACACTCACGACGTGAAGCACTAGGCCACTAGTGTGTGAGTGAATGTGTGTGTGTGAGTGCGCGCGTGAGTGCATGCATGTGTGTGAGTGCACGCATGTGTGAGTGCATGCGTGCGTGTGTGCGAGTGTGTGTGTGAGAGTGTGGGAGTGCATGTGTATGTATGTGTGTATGTGTGTGTGTGTGTGAGTGAGTCTGTGTGTGCGATTGTACGAGTGTGTGTATGTGTGTGAGTCTGTGCATGTATGAGTGCGCGTGTGTGCGTGTGCATGTGCGTTTATGTGTGTGTGTGTGCAAATGAGTGTGTGACAGTGAGTGTGTATGAGTGCGTGTGAGTGTGTGTATGAGTGCGTGTTTGTGTGTGCTTGTGTGTTTGTGAGTGCATGTGTGCATGTGTGTGAGTGTGAGAGTGTGGGAATGCATGTATATATGTGTGTGTGTGTTTGTGTTTGTGTGTCTGCGTGAGTGAGTGCGAGTGTATGTGTGAGTGTGAGTGAGTGTGTGCGAGTGTGTGCGTTTGTGTGTGTGTGTGTACGTGTGTGTGTGTAATTGTGTGCGTGTATGAGGGCACGTGCGCGTTTGAGTGTGTGTGTATGCATTTGTGCATATGAGTGTGTGACTGTGAGCGTGTGCGTGTGCATATGCGTGTGGTGAGTGGGGTTGGCGCATTCACGCAGCACTTTTTGGGAATTAAATCAGTCCGATCCCTCACTCCGTAAAAAAATTCAAAAAGATGAGATCGACTTCAAAACAAGCCCCGGTCACATCTTTAATGTAATTCGCCCTCACTCTGTCTCCAATATTCATTTTCAAAGGATTCTCTAAACTGGGGGAGGGGGAGGGATCTACTGATTCTGAACATTTCACACTGGGGAATTAACTGGATCGCAGCTCGGGACAGAGCAGAGAGAGACAAGAACAATATTGCGTCGGGGGAGGCACATCGCAGCATCCCCACAGTGCAAAAGGAGGCCATTCAGCCCATCGAGACTGCATTGACAACCATCCCACCCCACAGATGGTGGAATTTGAATTCAATAAAAAATATCTGGGATTAAGAATCTACTGATGACCCATTGTAGGAAAAATCCATCTGGTTCCCTTCAGGGAAGGAAATCTGCCATCCTTACACCGGTCTGGCCTACATGTGACTCCCAGAGCCACACAGCAACGGGGTTGACTCTCAACTGCCCTCCAAGGGGACAACGAAGGATGGGCAATAAATAGTGGCCCAGCCATGTCTCAGTGAACCAGATGGGTTTTTTCTACAACAGACAATGGGTCAAAGAACAAAGAAAATTACAGCACAGGAACAGGCCCTTAGGAAATGATGCCCTCCCCAAACTAAAACCCCCCACCCTTCCAGGGACTATATCCTTCTATTCCCATCCTATTCATCCTATTCATAAGACACCCCTTAAAACTCACTATCATATCCGCTTCCACTACCTCCCCCGGTAACGAGATCCAGGCACTCACTATCCTCTGTGTAAAAAATCTGCCTCGTGCATTTCCTTTAAACCTTGCCCCTTAAACCTATGCCCCCCCTACTAATTGACTCTTCCCCCCTGGGGGAAAAAGCTTCTGACTATCCACTCTGTCCCTCATAATCTTGTAAACTTCTATCAGGTCTCCCCCTCAATCTCCAGTGAGAACAAACCAAGTTTCTCCTCATAGCTAATGCCCTCCAGACCAGGGCAACATCCTGGTCAATCTTTTCTGTAACCCTCTCCAAAGCCTCCACATCCTTCTGGTAATGTGGCGACCCAGAATTGAACACTATATTCCAAGTGCTGCCTAACTAGGTGCTCCGGTTTCCTCCCACAGCCCAAAAGATGGTGAAATGTTAAATTACCCGTTAAGTTTCAGGGGGATTAGGAGAGTTAATAGATGCAGGAGTGTAGGATTGTCATTGGTGCAGGCTTGGGGAGGAGAGGAGGTGTCTTAAGATGGTGAAGAAGGCATTCAATATGCTTGGTTTCATTGGTCAGAACATCAAATACAGGAGTTGGGACGTCTTGTTGAAGTTGTACAAGACATTGGTAAGGCCACACTTGGAATACTGTGTACAGTTCTGGTCACCCTATTATAGAAAGGATATTATTAAACTAAAAAGAGAGCAGAAAAGATTTGCTAGGATGCTATCAGGATGGATTGAGTTATAAGGAGAGGCTGGAAATACTGGGACTTTTTTCTCTGGAGTGTAGAGGGATGATCTTATAGAGTTCTATAAAATAATGAGGGGCACAGATCAGCGAGATAGTCAATATCTTTTCCCCAAAGGTAGGGGAGTCGAAAACTAGAGGGTATGGGTTGAAGGTGAGAAGGGAGAGATACGAAAGTATCCAGAGGGGCAATTTTTTTCACACAGAGGGTGGTGAGTGTCTGGAACGAGCTGCCAGAGGCAGTAATAGAGGCGGGTACAATTTTGTCTTTTAAAAACATATACGTGACTCATTTCATCTTAGTGAATTGCCATATAAACATGACTTGCCAATTTTTAAACTCAATGCCCCGGCCAATGAAGGCAAGCATGCCGTACACCTTCTCGACTACCTTCTCCATCAGTAAATTCTCAATTCCAGATTTTTTTTTATTATTGAGTTCAAATTCTACCGTCGGCTGTGTCGGGATTCGAACCTGGGATCCCCCCACAAAATGTTAGCTGAGTCTAATAGTCTAGAACGTTGATACTACTGAGATATCTGTTCCTTACAGATGCGGTTAGAGGCGAGAGGGAGGAGGAAGGTGTGCGTTATTAGTCCTCAGGCAGGTCTCACTACATTTTACAACCCATCTCACCCCCCCCCCACTCCCTCCGTCATTCCTCCCCCATGATGAGAGAGGAATTTGCAACCTCAATCATCCCCGTTACCTGGCAACCCATGAGAATAGAGAAATTAGGCCCTGCCCCTCGTTGGCGATTGAAAATGCTTCCCATTGCCAGGCCTGTAACGTTCCTTTCAATATCCTCAGCAGAGTGGTTCTGACCCCTACTATTTGACCCTCTGCGGAGCTCTCCCTGGTGGCTCTTGATGTATAGCCTGTCTCAATTCTGTTTGCAACCTCCCTTCCTCACACAGCATGTGTTGGCACCCCGATAGGGGAGAAAAGTAGTGTTTTAATTCCCCAGTTGACATCATTACCAAATTCTTCTGGATGAAGACACAGCAATTATCCCTAATTGCCCCCCACTTCAGAAGGTTGGGGTGAGCTGCCATTTGAACCTGCAGTCGTTCCCGGGTGTGGTGTAGGTACACCCACAGTGCTGTTAGGGAGGGAGTTCCAGGATTGTGATTGGACATCAGTCAGTCCCCCATGTGTGGTGTAGGTACACCCACAGTGCTGTTAGGGAGGGAGTTCCAAGTTTGTGATTGGACATCAGTCAGTCCCCGTGTGTGTGTGGTGTAGGTACACCCACAGTGCTGTTAGGGAGGGAGTTAGAGAACAAGGCCGCTTTCAATCTCACTGAGATGTAGAGAGTCACATATATGACCCACTCAGTAGAATACAGTATCCATCACTACCCTCGGTGGCGCAGTGGGTTAGCACTGCTGCCTCACAGCGCCAAGGAGCCAGGTTCGATTCCCGGCTCGGGTCACTGTCTGTGTGGAATTTGAACATTCTCCCCGTGTCTGCGTGGATTTCCTCCGGGTGCTCTGGTTTCCTGCCACAGTCCAGAAGATGGTGGAATGCTAAATTGCCCCTTAAGTTTCAGGGGGATTAGGAGGGTTAATAGATGGGGTTGTGGAATTGTCATTGGTACAGGTTTGGAGAGGAGAGGAGGAGGCTTAGGATGTCTTAAGATGGTGAAGAAGGCATTCAACATGCTTGGTTTCATTGGTCAGAACATTGAAACAGAAGTTGGGACGTCTTGTTGAAGTTGTACAAGACATTGGTAAGGCCACAGTTGGAATATTGTATACAGTTCTGGTCACCCTATTATAGAAAGGATATTATTAAACTAGAAAGAGTGCGGAAAAGATTTACTCAGATGCTACCGGGACTTGTTGGATTGAGTTATAAGGAGAGGCTGGATAGACTGGGACTTTTTTCTTAGGAGCGTAGAGGGGTGATCTTATAGAGGTCTATAAAATAATGAGGGACACAGATCAGCGAGATAGTCAATATCTTTTCCCAAAGGTAGGGGAGTCTAAAACTAGAGGGCATAAGTTTAAGGTGAAAGGGGAGAGATACAAAAGGGTTCAGAGGCAATTTTTTCACACAGAGTGTCTGGAACGAGCTGTCAGAGGCAGTAGTAGAGGCGGGTACAATTTTGTCTTTTAAAAAGCATTTAGACAGTTACATGGGATATGGGATAAATTGAGACTAGCTTAGGGGCTTGAAAAAAAAAAGGGCGGCATAGACAATTTGGGCCGAAGGGTCTGTTTCCGTGCTGTAAACCTCTCCCCGCGACTTTATAACCTCAGGGGACTGTCCAAGCATAAAATAAAGGCCGTTCAGCCCATCAGGCCTGTTCCAGCCATTCAATGAGACTGCGACTGATCTGATGTTAATCATCCTCACCTCCCACTTCCACGCCTTATCCCTTTGATTCCCCCGCTGATTAATGATCTGTCTATTTCGGCTTTTGGGGTAAAGAATTCCACGCATTCACTCCGTGCCGAGAGAAGCTATCCCTCCGCATCTCTGTCTTCGATGGGTGAGCCCCTAACTCTGAGATCGTCGCTCTCTGCTCCCAGAGTCTCCCACAAGACGATTTAGCCAGATCTACAGTGTCCTCGTGCAGGGCCGGTGAGGAGCAGGAATTGGCTTTTTTGCTGATATTGTACCCACGACGGCGTGGGAGAGGTTGAAGTTAGGACGGTGGAGGGTGAGGAGGAAATATCTCTGTTCTTCCCCAGCCCTGTCAACCTCAGAGAAAGTGACCCCTTTTCCCTTCGCTCCCAGACTCCACGCTTGGAGTTAGTGGTTCCATTCTGTCAAGTCCATTTGCCTCCGTCTAACCCCGGAGAGTGGGAAAGCAGACCCCAATCCGGACTTGGAACGAGGTCAGTGCAACACACACACATTCTCTCTCACACACACACATACAGTGAAACTCACATGCACACAAACTCACACGCACACACACTCAAATTCACATACACACACTCACGTACCCATATAAACTCACAGCCAAACTCATACACATTCTCTCACAGACACAAACTCACACACACACACTCAAACTCACACACACGCACATTCAGGCACACACTCAGATATACATTCACACATGCACACTCATACACACACACACACTCACAAACTCACACACACATTCTTTCGTTCACACATTCCCTCACATACACACTCTCTCTCTCACACACACACTCAGACACGGACACTCTCTCTCACACACACACACACTCTCTCTCACACACACTCTCTCTCTCTCACACACACACACACACACACTCAGACACACACACATTCTCTCTCACACACACACTCAGACACGCACACATTCTCTCTCCTCACACACACACCACACACACACCACACACACACTCTCTCTCTCCCTCTCACACACACTCTCTCTCTCACACACACACCCTCTCTTTCTCACACACACTCTCTCTCTCTCTCTCACACATACTGTCTCTCTCTCACACACACACACACACACACACACACACACTCAGACACACACACATTCTCTCTCTCTCACACACACACACACACACACACACACCACACACACACACACTTACCACACATTTCTCTCTCACACACACACACACTCTCTCTCTCTCTCTCACTCACACACACACACACATTCACAAAGAAAACCAGGCTTACAGGGAATCAATTGCCCAAGTCTCTTGAGATTTAAACTAATTGCAGATTTCCCCGTTTTTTTTTCGCTTCAAAGGTAAATACATTTCCTTTTGCGAGGGTAATTTACCAAGCTGTCTTTTTTTTACAGTTGCGAGCTGTTCCAGAGAACAATTATCCCAAAACGCAACCCACCAGAACGTCGAGCGTTCTCTCTGAATGCTGAGAGGGGCTAAGTGAAGGCCTCAGGTTGCAGTAGGCCGTGAATCAAGCCTTCTCCCAACTCGCAGAGATGATTCAACTGCTTCTGCACCCCAAACACTTGCTGGCAAGGACTAAAAACCACATGGGGGTCAGGGAGGGGGCTGGGGGTGAGGAATCTCTCTTCTTTCATTTATCCCTGGCACACGGGCATCGCTGGCTGGGCTAACATTTATTGCCCATCCCTAGTTGCCCCTTGGAGGGGCAGTTGAGAGTCAACCCCATTGCAGTGGCTCTGGGAGTCACATGTAGGCCAGACCGGGATAAGGACGGCAGATTTCCTCCCCTAACGGGAACCGGATGGGTTTTTCCCCACAATGGTCATCAGTAGATTCTTAATCCCAGATATTTTTTATTGAATTCAAATTCCACCATCTGCCGTGGTGGGATTCAAACCCAGGTTCCCCAGAACATTAGCTGAGTTTCTGCATTAATAGACTTTTTCTTTTGATTTGATTTGATTTATTATTGTCACATGTATTGGGATACAGTGAAAAGTATTGTTTCTTGAGTGCTGTACAGACAAAGCATACCATTCATAGAGAAGGAAAGGACAGGGTGCAGAATGTAGTGTTACAGTCACAGCGAGGGTGTAGAGAAAGATCAGCTTAACATTAGATTTAATTTATTATTGTCACATCTACTGGGATACAGTGAAAAATATTGTTTCTTGTGTGCTATACAGCCCCCACCCCACTTTTTTTTATTCATTCCTAGGACATGGGTGTCACTGGCTGGTCCAGCATTTATTACCCATCCCTAGTTGCCCCTTGAAGGGGCAATTGAGAGTCAACCCCATTGCTGTGGCTCTGGAGGCCAGACAAGGACAAAGCATACCATTCATAGAGAAGGAAAGGAGCGGGTGCAGAATGTAGTGTTACAGTCACATCGAGGGTGTAGAGAAAGATCAGCTTAATATTTGATTTGATTTATTATTGTCACGTGCACATTTCTTTCTCTGAAGGGGGAGATTAGTGAACCAGGTGGGTTTTTTTTAATGACAATTGATAATAGTTGTTACAGTTTCCCCATGAACTGAAACTGGCTTTATATTTCCAGATTTTTATTAATGGAATTTAAATCCCACCAGCTGCCCGCGGGGGGGGATTTACGATTGGTCGTTACCATGACACAGTATCTCCTGGTTGGCCTGTAAATTTACACAGTATTGTGGTCACGCCCTGAGCCTGTGGGATATCTGTGGATCTGTATGCCCAGATCCCTCTGTAAGTCAAAGGGTTTTGCCATCTATAGTACAACAGTACACAGTAAAGGGCAGCATGGTGGCACAGTGGGTTAGCACTGTTGCCTCACAGAGCCCAGGAACCCGGGTTCGATTCCCGGCTCGGGTCTCTGTCTGTGCGGTGTCTGCACATTCTCCCCGTGTCTGCATGGGTTTCCTCCAGGTGCTCCAGCTTCCTCTCACAGTCTGAAAGACGTGCTGGTTAGGGGTGCACTGACCCGAACAGGCACCGGAGTGTGGGGACCGGGCACATTTCACAGTGACTTCATTGCAGCGTTAATGTAAGCCTTACTTGTGGCACTAATAAGTGGACTTTTTAACCATACTTTAATTCGCAGTGTACGTCTACCGAAATTGATTGGGTTATTCTTTCTTGGAATGAGGGGGGATCGCAGGGGAAGGCCCCACATTCGTTGTCCAGTCCTAATTGCCCCCTTGAAACGAGTGTCCTGCTCGGCACAGTACAGAGGGGGGTGCAGTGAACAGTCAAACCGTGTGTGTGCATGCGTGTGTGTGTGTGCGTGTGTATGAAACAGAGTGTGTGTGTGTTAGACAACTGAGGCGAGTGAGGTGAGTGAGTGCGGTGAGTGAGGTAAGTATGTGTGTGTGTGAATGCACGTGTGTGAGTGTGTGTGTGTATGTGAGTATGTGTGAATGTAAGTGTTGAGTGTGTGTGCGTGTGTGAATGCACATGTGTGTGTGAATGTGTGAAAGTAAGAATGAGAGAGAGAGAGAGAGAGAATGAGAGAGTGAGAGTGAGAAAGTGACAGTGAGAGTGTCAGAGAGTGAGAGAGTGAGAGAGAGTGAGTGAGAGAGTGAATGAGTGAGTGAGAGTGAGAGAGTAAGTGAGTGAGAGAGTGTGTTGAGGGGGAGAGTATAGAGTTACATGCAGGCCAGACTGGGGAAGGACAGCAGATTTCCTTCCCTAAAGAGATCATTAATGAACCAGTTGGGGTATTTTTACTGTCAGATTTTCCAGATCGATTGAATGAACAAATTAACATTTTAACTTCTGCAATCAGAGGGATTTGAATCCCCACTCTCAGCAAGGTTAGCACTGCAGTAAAACCTCTGTACCACCACATCCTACAGTACACCAATGAACACACCCCCAGCAGCTGCTGCACTGGCTGTTGTGAGCTCTGGGGCAGCTTGAGGCTGTGGCAGGCGCTATGGAAACGCACATTTAATTTTTCAGCCAAGATCGCCCCGAATTGCTTCGAACCCAATATGTCTTCTGAGGGTTGTAGGAGTCGGATATCAGTCTGACTCTCGCACATGCACATACGTGTGGACACGCACGCACACACACACTCATGCTCACACACAGCTCACACAGACATATATACACACACACAGACGCGCTCACACACACACGTTACACACACAGGATCTCACAGAGAAATGCACTCACGCACATACTGTCCCGCGCACACGGAGACACACACACACAAACACAAAACACTGCAATGAGGTTACTGTGAAAACCCTCTAGTCACCACACTCCTGTTCCGATTACACTGAGGGAGAATTTAGCTCCTGACCTGTCTTCTTTCGGACTGTGGGAAGAAACCCGCAGTTTACACCCACGCAGACATGGGGAGAATGCGCGGACTCCTCACAGCCAGAGACCCGAGCCGGGAACTGAACCCCGCGGTCCCTGGCGCCCTGAGGCAGCAGGGCTAACCAAGAGTGCCCAGAGTGGGCCTGGCACCCAGCGTGACAGCTTGTTTATTGAGGCAGCGCTCTCACTGGCACCGTCTGCCCGCCGGTTCATTAGCTCCTTCCAAGGCATCCCTCCGCAGGTGCCACTGCGGTGGGGGTGGAATGGAGTGGGGGGGTGCCAAGAACGCAAACATGGCGCAGCTGCCAGCTTTACTGTACCCTTCAATGACGCCAGCTGCCCGCCCGCCTTGGGCAACGGGAGGAGGCTGGCTGGGTGTCGCCGACCAGTTGGTGCATCCGAGCTCCTTTCCGATTCCAACATTTATTTCGGACTCAAGTGATAGATGAGAGAGAGTCACAGCGGACTCAAACCCTCGGCAAGGGGGAGCTGGGCTGAGCCAAGAATTCCACCTCCCCCCCACCAACTTTTTGCTTCCCTTGGCAGGCATTCCGAGATTCTTCAGCCCATCTCCCGAAACAACAATGCCAAAACGAGTCCCCTTTGTCCCTCTTCGCTCTCTGGGTAATTACCCCTGGCATTTCATCCCGTGCGCCTCTCGCTCCCCAAGGAGAACCTAACCCCTCTATGTTCTCCTCCCCTTTCTTAACAACCTGCGTCCCCCTCCCCACTCACAGCAAGTCCTGGCATTTAAAGCACATTTTTACTTGCCCCTTTAGAGGGGCATCACATTGAGAATCCACCACATTGCCTTGGAGTATTGTGGGCGGTTTTGACCCACCCACTCCCATCTAAGGATTGACGTACCGGCCTTGGGAAGGGTCCGGAGAAGGTTCACCAAGAACAATCCCCGGAATGAAGATCTTGTCATATGAGGAACGGGTTGAGGACTCTGGGTCAGTACTCGTTGGAGTTTAGAAGGGGGGGTGAAATCTTATTGAAACTTACAGGCGTGGCCCTGGATAGAGTGGAAACTGGGAAGATGTTTCTATTAGTAGGAAAAATGCAATGTTGGCATTCATGTGGTGAAGGTTAGAAGACAAGAGCAGGGATGGACTTCTGAGGCTGTATCAGGCTCTGGGTCAGACCCCATTTGGAGTATTGTGAGCAGTTTTAGGCCCTGGATCTAAGGAAGAATGTGCTGGAAAGAGGAGGTTCACCAGAACGATCCCTAGAATAAAAAGCTTGTTGTATGTACCTACACCACACATGGGGACTGACTGATATCCAATTACAATCCTGGAACTCCCTCCCTAACAGCACTGTGGGTGTACCTACACCACACACAGCGACTGACTGATGTCCAATCACAATCCTGGAACTCCCTCCCTAACAGCACTGTGGGTGTACCTACACCACACACACGGGGGACTGACTGATGTCCAATCACAATCCTGGAACTCCCTCCCTAACAGCACTGTGGGTGTACCTACACCACACACAGGGACTGACTGATGTCCAATCACAATCCTGGAACTCCCTCCCTAACAGCACTGTGGGTGTACCTACACCCCACACACAGGGGACTGACTGATGTCCAATCACAATCCTGGAACTCCTTCGCTAACAGCGCTGTGGGTGTACCTACACCACACACGGGGACAAGCTGGGAGGGCACTGTGGCAGGCAGGGAACAGATGGGCCGAAGGGCCTCTTTCTGTGATTTATGGGTGGCACAGTGGGTTGGTGCTGCTGCCTCACAGCGCCAGGGACCTGGGTTCGATTCCCGGCTCGGGTCGCTGTCTGCGCGGAGTCTGCACATTCTCCCCGTGTCTGCGTGGGGTTTGCTCCGGTTTCCTCCTGCAGTCCGAAAGATGTGCTGGTTAGGTGCTAAATTCTCTCTCAGCGTTACCCGAACAGGAGTGTGGCAATTAGGGAATTTTGACAGTGACTTCATTGCGGTGTTAATGTAAGCCTTAGTTGTAACTCTAATAAATAAACTTTACTTCATTGTCGATTGTGGGGAAAAATCCATCTGGCTCCCTTTCGGGAAGGAAATTTGCCGTCCTTACCCCGGTCTGGCCTACATGTGACTCCAGAGCCACACGGCAATGTGGCTAACTCTCCAAGGGGCAACTAGGGATGGGCAATTGAACATAGAAAAAACTACGGCACAAACAGGCCCTTCAGCCCACAAGTTGCACAAATCATATCCCTCCCTACCAGGCCTATCTATAACCACAATCCCATTAAATCCCATGTACTCATCTAGAAATCTCTTAAAAGACCCCAGCGAGTTCACCTCCATTACCACCGCCGATTCCACTCACCCACCACCCTCTGAGTGAAAAACTTACCCTGACATCCCCTCTGTACCTGCTCCCCAGCACCTTAAACCTGTGTCCTCTCGTAGCGACCATTTCAGCCCTGGGAAATAGCCTCTGAGAATCCACTCTATCTATTCCTCTCAACATCTTATAAACCTCTATCAGGTCGCCTCTCAACCTTCTCCTCTCCAGGGAGAAAAGGTCGAGCTCCCTCAACCTATCCTCATAAGGCATGCTTCCCAATCCAGGCAACATCCTTGTCAATCTCCTCTGCACCCTTTCAATAGCTTCCACATCCTTCTTGTAATGAGGTGACCAGAACCAGAACAATAAATTGTGATGTTTTTTCAGAGTCTCAGGTGGTAATTTTGATTTAACCCACTCAGAAGTTGCTGTCAATCGATCACACCTTCCTCACACACTCTTTAAATAGATTATGAAAGGGAGAGACTCATCCCTGAGTAGTTAGTCCTCCGGGAAGAGATTAACCTCCCCTCTGTCATAACCTAAGCCAAGTCACTTTTCATAGAAGCCGTACAGTGCAGAGAGAGGCCCTTCAGCCCATCAAGTCTGCACTGAACGCAATCCCACCCAAGCCCTACCCACCCCTCCCCCCCTCAATATCCCACCCACTAATCCCTCTAACAATCCCTGGACACTAAGGGCCAATTTCTTAGCACGGCCAACCAACCTAACCCGCACACCTTTCCTAGGAAACCCACACAGACACGAGGAGAACGTGCAACCTCCATGCAGACCCCAGCAGGAATTGAACCCAGGACCCTGGAGCTGTGAAGCAGCGTTGCTAACCTGCCACGCTACTGCGCCGCCTGGGGAAATCATCGGATACCGGAGCAGAATTTGGCCATTCGACATGCTCCGCGTCCCCATATTCCATAGATAAGTTCCATAGACATAGATAAGTTGCAGAGCTGGGCCGAGAAGTGGCAATTGGAGTTTAATGTGGAAAAGTGTGAGGTGATTCACTTTGGTAAGAGTAATATATGTGCAGAATATAGGGCTAATGGTAGGACTTTTAGTAGTGTAGATGAGCAGAGAGATCTCGGCGTTTAGATCTCTGAAAGTTGGTACTCAAGTTGATAAGGTTGTTAAGAAGGCGTATAGTGTGTTAGCATTTATTGGTAGAGGGATTGAATTTCGGAGCCGAGATGTTATGTTGCAATTGTACAAAACTCTGGTGTGGCCGCATTTGGAGTATTGTCGCCACATTATAATGTGGTCGCCACGTTATAAGAAAGATGTGGAGGCATTGGAGAGGGTACAGAGGAGGTTTACCAGGATGTTGCCTGGTATGTTGGGTAGGTCTTATGAGGAAAGGCTAAGGGACTTGAAGTTATTTTCATTAGAGAGAAGAAGGCTACGAAGTGACTTAATTGAGACATATAAGATGATCAGAGGGTTAGATAGGGTGGATAGTGACAGCCTTTTTCCTTGGATGGAGATGGATAGCATGAGGGGACATAGCTTTAAATTAAGGGGTGGTAGTTATAGGACAGATGATAGAGGTGGGTTCTTCACCCAGAGGGTAGTAAAGGCGTGGAAAGCCCTGCCTGCAGCAGTTGTGGACTTGTCAAGTTTAAGGGCGTTCAAATGGGCAGTGGACAGGCATATGGATAGCATTGGAATAGTTTAGGATAGAGGGTTATAAAATTGGTTACATTGGTCGGCGCAACATCGAGGGCCTGTACTGTGCTGTAATGTTCTATGTTTTCCTCCCCTTCAACCCATTCCGGGGATGGTGGGAACTGACAGACAAGGAGAGATTGACCAAGTTAGGACTGTTTTGGCTAGAGTTTGGACGGGTGAGGGGGGGAATCTCTCAGAGACTGACAAAATTCTAACAGGACTAGATGGGGAAGATGTTCCCGGTGGTGATGGGGGGAGTCCAGAACCAGGGGGTCTAAGGATTGGGGGAGTAGACCATTTAGGAGGTGAGGAGCCATTTCTTCACCCAGTGGAATTCATTCCCACAGGAAGTAGTTGATGGCAAAACATTGAATGTATTCAAGAGATGCTGGATATAGCACTTGGGATCAAAGGGAGGAAGCAGGATGAGGCTATTGAGTTGGAACATCAGCCATGTTGGTATTGAGTGAAGATGAGGAGGTCTCACAATACCAGGTTAAAGTCCAATAGGTTTATTTGGTAGCAAAAGCCACTAGCTTTCGGAGCACTGCTCCTTCGTAAGGTGGCTGGGAGTTGTGATCACAAACAGAGCGTATAAAAGGGTTGAGGGGGAGTAGGATGGACTATTATTTAAAGGGTGAAAAGCTGCAACATGCTACGGTGCAGAGGGATCTGGGGGTCCTTGTGCACGAATCGCAAAAACCCAGCCTGCAGGTGCAACAGTGATCAAGAAGCCGAATGGGATGTTGGCCTTTATAACGAGGGGGGGATAGAATATAAAAGCAGGGAGGTCTTGCTGCAACTGTACAGGTGAGGCTGCAGCTGGAGTACTGTGTACAGTTTTCGTCGCCTTATTTGCGAAAGGATAAATTGGCCTCGGAGGGGGTACAGAGAAGGTTCACTAGGCTGATACCAGAGATGAAGGGGTCAGCTTATGAAGAGAGATTGAATAGACTGGGCCTGTACTCATTGGAGTTTAGAAGGTTGAGGGGGATCTTATAGAGACTTACAAGATAATGAAGGGGCTGGATAGGGTAGAGGTAGAGAGATTCTTCCCGTTTAGAAAGGAAACCAGAACTAGAGGGCACAGCCTCAAAATAAGAGGGGGGGGGCAGTTTAGAACAGAGTTGAGGAGGATCTTCTTCACTCAAAGGGTGGTTAATCTCTGGAATTCTCTGCCCATTGAAGTGGTGGAGGCTACCTTGCTGAATATATTGAAGTCACGGGTAGATAGATTTCTGATAGAGAAGGGAATTAAGGGGAGAAAGCCGGAAAGTGGAACTGAACCACTTCAGATCAGCCGTGATCTTATTGAATGGCGGGGACAGGCTCGAGGGGCTGGATGGCCTACTCCTGCTCCTATTTCTTATGTTCTTGTAGAGACACAAACTCAATTTACAAGATAATGGTTGGGACGCGAGTCTTTACAGGCAATCAAGTCTTAAAGGTGCAGACAATGTGAACAGAGAGAGGGTTAAGCACAGGTCAAAGGTATTATATCCAGAGAGGACAGTTAGTGAGGTTTTGCAAGTCGTGGAGGGTTACAGATAGTGTGACCCAAGATCCCAGTTGAGGCCGTGGGCGGAACTTGGCAATCAGTCCAACGCGGGCATCTCCACATGACAGATGGGGGACTCGAAGAACTGAATGGCCTCTTCTTGCCCCCTCCCTTCCATGTTCCCATTGGCAATAAGAAATCTGTCTAATCCCCCCTCCTTAAATTTATTCACCGTCCCAGTCACCATGGGGAGAGAATTCCACAACCTCCTTCAGGAGGAGCAGTTTCCTCTCGGACTCTCTGTTTTAAATTCGCTTGACCTCGGACCGTGACCTCTCACCCCACGCCATGAAGCATCCGCCCCCAAGTCTGTTGTGAAGAAAGCACATAGTATGCTCGCCTTTATAGGAAGAGGTTATAGAGTACAAGAGCTGGCCTTTAATGTTGCAGTTGTATAAAACGTTGGTTAGACCTCATTTGGAATACTGCTTCCAGTTCTGGTCGCCCTACTACCGGAAGGATGTGGAGAATCTGGAGAGAGTGCAGAGGAGGTTTACCACGATGCTGCCTGGTATGGAAGGTCTGAGTTACGAGGAAATTGGGACTGTTTTCCTTAGAAAGACGTAGACTTAGAGGAGATCTAACACAGGTGTACAAGATTATGAGGGGTATAGATAGAGTAAACAGGGTTAAGCTTTTTCCTAGGGTGGACTCAAATAGCACGAGGGGTCACGGGCTTAGGGTGAGGGGGGTAAGGTATAATTTGGATGCTAGAGGGAGTTTTTTCACACAGAGGGTGGTGGGGGTATGGAATGCACTGCCAGGTAAAGTGGTGGAGGCAGGTACTCTGGAGTTATTTAAGAGAGTTATTTAACTCTAGTGCGGCCGCACTTGGAGTATTGTGTGCAGTTCTGGTCGCCACATTATAAGAAAGATGTGGAGGCATTGGAGAGGGTACAGAGGATGTTTACCAGGATGTTGCCTGGTATGGAGGGCAGGTCCTATGAAGAGAGGTTGAAGGATTTGAGTTGTTTTCGTTAGAAAGGAGGCGGCTAAGAGGGGATCTTATTGAAGCATATAAGATGATTAGAGGTTTAGATAGGGTGGACAGTGATAGCCTTTTCCTAGGATGGAGAAAGCTAGCATGAGGGGACACAGCTTTAAATTAAGGGGTATGAGTTATAGGACGGATGTCAGAGGTAGGTTCTTTACTCAAAGAGTGATTAGGGAGTGGAATGCCCTGCCTGCAGCTGTTGTAGATGCGCCAAGTTTTGGTGGCGTTTAAGAAGTTAATTGATAAGTATATGGAAGAGAAGGGAATGGTTTAGTTTGGAGGGGCATTGCTTTTTATTTTGGTCAGCACAACATCGAAGGCCGAAGGGCCTGTTCTGTGCTGTATTGTTCTATGTTCTATGTTCTATGTTCTATAGATACTTACATGGGCACATGAACAGAATGGGAATGGAAGGGTATATAAAACTGATTTAAAATAGGGATCATGAGCCTTGGGAGTCCCTGGGAAGTGTGTAAATAGATGATGATATTGATGTACTTGTTTTTATCCTACAGGTGCTTTGGTCCACCTTGTTGTCTAACGAGGGCCATACACGCGATGGGTCGCGAGAGGGCTGCTCTTGGATTTTTTTTGAGAGTATCCTAGTGCTTCACGTCGTTAGTGTACGCATGACCTGGACCATTTGATGGGCAATATGACAGCTCAGTGACTATCGCTGTGCTGTGCAGATACATGGATTTGGGCCTGTGTCTGTGGGAGTTTGCGCATTCTCTCCGTGGATTTTCTCCGGGTGCTCCGGTTTCCTCCCACATCCCAAAGATGTGCTCTTAGGCTGATTGGCAAAACAAATTCTCCCTAAATTGTCTCAAATTTGGTTTTTGATCCATAGATCTATAAACAAAGACAGGGATCACAGGCAGAAGTGGGAACATCGGGGTGGCGGCGCGGGCTTGTTGGGCCGAAGAGCCTGTTTCCCGTGCTGTTTTATTCTTTGTACTTTATCCCGACCTTGCTGGATCCCTCAGTCTCACCTCCCCTCATTCCAGAGAGTTTAAATACTGCTGAATATTGTTCAATCTCTCCTCGTACAGCAAGCTCCTTGTCTCTGCAATCAGTCTGGGACAGGGGGCCAGTAATATGCTGGCGACTACACCACCCCCCCCACACCTCCTCCTCCCCCTCCCCCCCCCCCCCCCCCCCACCGCCCCACCACCACCACCCCCACACCGAGATTAATTTGTTTGGAGGAGAACAGTAACAGAGATGTGCAAGCTAGCGCCACTCAGTAGAATTACAGGAACTTCAAGCTCCCCCCCCCGCCCCCAACCTTGCTCTTGCCTTGCAAACGGTATGCTTTCCAACTGCAGTGTTATTGATCAAGACCTCGCAAAGAAATGAAGTCATTGGCCTCTGCGTAGCTGCGAGGGTAGATCCCTTTCGCGAACTTTGCAAATACGCTCAAATGGGGAAGGGTCTCATGGCCCTTGATTATAACTCCCGCTTCCTCCCCCTTCCCCCAACCCCGGGGTTTTCTCATTAACCACAGGGAGTGGGGGGGTGTGGGGGGAGAATGTGGGACTGACTTCCATGGGGAGTAGGAGGAGAACATGGGACTCGCTTCCATGGGGGATTGGGGGGGAGAATGTGGGACTCGCTTCCATGGGGAGTAGGGGGAGAATATGGGACTCGCTTCATAGAACATAGAACATAGAACAATACAGCACAGAACAGGCCCTTCGGCCTTCGATGTTGTGCCGACCAAAATAAAAAGCAATGCCCCTCCTAACTAAACCATTCCCTTCTCATCCATATACTTATCAACTAACCTCTTAAACGCCACCAAACTTGGCGCATCTACAACAGCTGCAGGCAGGGCATTCCACTCCCTAATCACTCTTTGAGTAAAGAACCTACCTCTGATATCCGTCCTATAACTCATACCCCTTAATTTAAAGCTGTGTCCCCTCGTGCTAGCTTTCTCCATCCTAGGAAAAAGGCTATCACTGTCCACCCTATCTAAACCTCTAATCATCTTATATGCTTCAATAAGATCCCCCCTTAGCCGCCTCCTTTCTAACGAAAACAACCTCAAATCCTTCAACCTCTCTTCATAGGACCTGCCCTCCATACCAGGCAACATCCTGGTAAACCTCCTCTGTACCCTCTCCAATGCCTCCACATCTTTCTTATAATGTGGGGACCAGAACTGCACACAATACTCCAAGTGCGGCCGCACTAGAGTTTTGTACAGTTGCAACATGATGCTGCGGCTCCTAAATTCAATCCCCCTACCAATAAAAGCTAAGACTCCATATGCCTTCTTAACAACTTTATCCACTTGACTGCCTACTTTCAGGGATCTATTGACACATACACCAAGATCCTTCTGTTCCTCAACACTATTAAGAGCCCTACCATTAGCCCTATACTCTACACATTTATTGTTCCTGCCAAAGTGCATTACCTCACACTTTTCCACATTAAACTCCATTTGCCACCTCTCGGCCCAGCTCTGCAACTTGTCCAAGTCACTCTGTAAACTAAAACACCCCTCTTCACTATCTACCACACCACCAACTTTAGTATCATCTGCAAATTTACTGATCCATCCCTCAATACCCTCATCCAGATCATTTATAAAAATTACAAACAGCAGGGGCCCCAAAACAGACCCCTGAGGCACACCACTCGTCACCGAACTCCACGATGAATATCTCCCATCAACCACCACCCTCTGTCTTCTATCTGCCAGCCAATTTCTAATCCAATTAGCTAAATCACCCTCTATTCCACTCTATGTTCTATGTTCTATGTTCTATGTAAAATCAAATGTGCTTCCATGGGGAATAGGGAGAGAATGTGGGACTCGCTTCCATTGGAGTAGCGAGAGAATGTGGGACTCGCTTTCATGGGGAGTAGGGAGAGAATGTGGGACTCGCTTCCATGGGGAGAGTTGGGGGGGAAGAATGTGGGACTCACTCCCAAGAGGGAGTGGGTGAGAATGTGGGACCCACTTCCATGGGGGAGTGGAGGGGGAGAATGTTGGACTCGCTCCCGCGGGGGAGTGGGGGAGAATGTGGGACTCACTCCCACGGGGAGAGTGGGGGGAGAATGTGAGACTCGCTTCCATGGGGGAGTGGGGGAGAATGTGGGACTCGCTTCCATGGGGGAGTGGGGGAGAATGTGGGACTCCCTCCCATGGGGGAGTGGGGGAGAATGTGGGACTTCCTCCCATGGGGGAGAATGTGGGACTCTCTCCCATGGCGGAGAATGTGGGACTCCCTCCCATGGGGGAGAATGTGGGAGAATGTGGGACTTCCTCCCATGGGGGAGAATGTGGGACTCCCTCCCATGGGGGAGAATGTGGGACTCCCTCCCATGGGGGAGAATGTGGGACTCACTTCCACAAGGGGAGAGTTGTGAGGGAGAATGTGGGACTCGTTCCCACAGGGGGAATGGGGGGAGAATGTGGGACTCGCTCCCCCAGGGAGTGGGGGGAGAATGTGGGACTCACTCCCACAGAGAGAATGTAGGAAATCTGCCATTTTTACCCGGTCTGGCCTACATGTGACTCCAGAGCCATGGCAATGTGGGTGTCTCTCAACTGCCCTCCAAGAGGCAACTAGGGATGGGCAATAAATGCTGACCCAGCCAGGGTTCCAGGGATGAGTAAATAAAAAATTGGAAGCATTCTCAGAAAACCAATGCAGGTTTTATTTTGAGACTTTGTGGGGGAGGTCCCCATTGGCTGGTGAACGAAGCCAAAAGGGCTACTGGCTTCAGTGTATCTGGAAAAATCCACCCAGGGCCAATGGCATCTGTCCGCCATTTGCACGGGAGGGTGGGAAGAGGACGGGGGGGGGGGGGGGGCAGGTAAGGGGCTTTTCCCCTCTCTCCTTCTCTACATTGGAAGCAGAACTCTGGGCTGACAGCCCCCCCACGCTGAGGGAGTGCAGCGCAGATGGAGGTGCCCACTTTGTCCCGTGAGGAGTGGAAGAGGCT
Source organism: Sphyrna mokarran (assembly GCA_024679065.1). Taxonomy (NCBI): domain Eukaryota; kingdom Metazoa; phylum Chordata; class Chondrichthyes; order Carcharhiniformes; family Carcharhinidae; genus Sphyrna; species Sphyrna mokarran. The sequence continues at coordinate 6,419,889 of JAGIQG010000039.1, read as the reverse complement.
ACAGCCAGTTTTCGGAAGTAGCAAGAGAGGTCGGATGGCGGGTGAGGGGGTGTGGCGTGGGGAGTGTTGGGTTCTGTCCCGTTGCGGCCAATATCGATCCCCTGAATGACGTGAGATTGCTGAAACAATTTACCTGGTCATTGTTATTTATGGGATCTTGCTGTGCGTGAATATGTTACCCTGGTGGCTGCACTCCCTAGGGACTTCCTAAGATAATACACATGCTAAAATATGCCTTTAAAAGACGTGGAGTGGCTTCACTCAAAGAGAAGTGAGTCTTGCACCCACACCTGACTGGGTCCTATCATCATCTGAACCCCAAAATGGCTGACTCCCTCTCCCGGTGAAGAAATATCTCTTCATCCCAGTCCCAAAATGGATGACTCCCTCACCAGGTGAAGAAAATGTCTCCTCATCCCAGTTCCAAAATGGCTGACTCCCTCCCCCGGTGAAGAAATATCTCCTCATCCCAGTCCCAAAATGGTCGACTCCCTCCTCAGGTAAAGAAATGTCTCATCATCCCAGTCCCAAAATGGCCAACTCCCTCCACAGGTGAAGAAATGTCTCCCCAGCTCAGTCCCAAAATGGCCAACTCCCTCCCCGATGAAGAAATGTCTCCTCATCCCAATCCCAAAATGGCCTCCCCCCCAATAAACTCAGATTGCCTTTTCTCCTCCATAACGTCAGGCTAAACCAACTCCCCTACCCCTTCAGATTTTTACACATTTTAATCACAATTTCCTTCGATGGCCAGTAATTCCCTCCCCACCGCCTCTCCCCATTAACGGGGTACGTGATCTGACGGGGGGGTGGGGTTGGGTTCCTGACCAAACTCATCGCGAATCCCAAGGTCAACAAAATAAAAACAATTTGCTTGCACAGTGGAGAGTTGGGAAGTCCCCGATTGCGCCTAAAGTCCTGGCAGACCTGTGCCAGGGAAGAAATTAGGCCCTTCTTCTAACAAACTGGTGTTTTCTGAAGAGTGCAGAGATCTCCTGAGATTATTTAACAGCGCATCGATTTTCTTTCTCTCTCTGCAGAAAGGCAATTTCTACAGCGGTAAAGCACTCCAAGCAGCCCCCAGGGTCTCTGGGGGGAGGAGGGCGGGGGAGAAGCAGACTGCCATGGATTAGAGAGCACGAGTTAAGAACATTCGGCCCTCTCTGACCTGCTTCCCCTCCCTTCAATAAGATCTTCCCTTCAGGGCGGCACGGTAGCACAGTGGGCTAGCACTGCTGCTTCACAGCTCCAGTGTCCCGGGTTCAATTCTCGGTTCGGGGGTCACCGTCTGTGTGGAGTTTGCACGTTCTCCTCATGTCTGCGTGGGTTTCTCCACAGTCCAAAGATGTGTGGGTTAGGAGGATTGGCTGTACTAAGAAATTGCCCCTTAGTGTCCAGAGATGTGTGGATTAGTGGGTAAATATGTAGGGATATGGGGGTAGAGTTGGATTGTGTTTGGTGCAGACTCGATGGGCCAAAGGGCCTCTTTCTCCACTGCAGGATTCTATGATTCTATGTTCTTAAGATCAAGCATTTCATAGAATAGAATCCCTGCAGCACAGAAAGAGGCCATTCAGCCCATATCTCAATACCACCCAGGCCCTACCCACATATGTCGACATATTTACCCACTAATCCCTCTAACCTGCACATCTTTGGACATTAAGGAGCAATTTAGCATGGCCAATCCCCCTAACCTGCACATCTTTGGACATTAAGGAGCAATTTAGCATGACCAATCCACCTATCCTGCACATCTTTGTACACTAAGGGGCAATTTAGCATGACCAATCCACCTAACCTGCAAATCTTTGGATACTAAGGGGCAATTTAGCATGGTCAATCCACCTAACCTGCACATCTGTGGACACTGTACACAGTAACTCCAGATGTGGTCAGCACCTTATACAGCTGCAACATAACCTCGCTGTTTTTAGAATCATAGAAAAACTACAGCACAAACAGGCCCTTTGGCCCACAAGTGGCGCCGATCATATCCCTACCTACCAGGCCTATCTATAACCCTCAATCCCATTAAATCCCATGTACTCATCCAGAAGTCTCTTAAAAGACCCCAATGAGTTCGCCTCCAGCCGATTCCACTCACCCACCACCCTCTGAGTGAAAAACTTACCCCCTGACATCTCCTCTGTACCTGCTCCCCAGCACCTTAAACCTGTGTCCTCTCGTAGCGACCATTTCAGCCCTGGGAAAAAGCCTGAGAATCCACCCTATCTATTCCTCTCAACATCTTATAAACCTCTATCAGGTCGCCTCTCAACCTTCGCCTCTCCAGGGAGAAAAGGTCGAGCTTCCTGAACTTATCCTCATAAGGCATGCTTCCCAATCCAGGCAAATCTCCTTTATACCCTTTCAGTAGCTTCTACATCCTTCCTGTAGTGAGGTGACCAGAACTGCGCACAGTACTCCAAGTGGGGTCTAACTCGGGTCTTATAAAGCTGCAGCATTATCTCCCGACTCCTAAACTCAATCCCTCGATTGATGAAGGCCAGTACACCATACACCTTCTTGACCACATCCTGCACTGATTTAAGAATCCTACAGACCCCAAGGTCCTTCTGCTCTTCTACAATCCTCTCCACCCTCCCACTGTTAGTGGAGACAGGGACAACATGGAGCGGGGAAGCGGAGGTAGTCGGAATAACTGAGTAAGACTGACCTAATGGCCTCCTGGGGAGAGGGAGCAGTGGGCGGACAGGAGCTGCGAGACGTGCGTTGTTAGCAATCAGTGCAGTGAGATATCAGAATTGATCCAGCTACCCAGGCCTGGGAGGAATTGTGGAATTCTTTTTCTTCCCCAATTAGTATTGACCTGATCGATTCCAGCTGTCAACACATCTGGGAGGCAAACCGGACAAGTTAATTACGAATCTTGGTGAATCAGTTCACTCACCCTGGAGTAAAACTTCCCGATGGTGTCAATCACCAAGTTTCTCCCCCCGCTGTTTCTCGCCCCCCTGTTTCTGCAGCGTGGGAAAGCAGAGATCTCCGGGAGAGTGGGGGCGGTGTTAAGGGGAGGAGAAGGGAAACGAAGGTCATCACTACCATTCCCACAACGCCAGCTTTCCCACTGCGCCCCGGAGCTGCGGGAACTCCCCCCAGCTTGAGATCAAATATTTTTTGATTTGATTTATTATTGCCATGGAATGCAGTGAAAAGTATTGTTTCTTGTGCGCTACACAGTCAAAGCATACTGTTCATAGACAAGGAAAGGACAGGGTGCAGAATGTAGTGTTACAGTCACAGCGAGGGTGTAGAGAAAGATCAGCTTAATATTTGATTTGATTTATTATTGTCACATGTATTGGAATACAGTGAAAAGTATTGTTTCTTGTGCACTATACAGACAAAGCATGCTGTTCATAGAGAAGGAAAGGAGAGTGTGCAGAATGTAGTGTTAGAGTCACAGCTAGGGTGTAGAGAAAGATCAACTTAATATTTCATTTGATTTAATATGGTCACGTATTGGGATACAGCGAAAAGTATTTTTTTTTGCACGCTATACAGAGAAAGCATACAATTCATAGAGAAGGAAAAAAGAGGGTGAAGACTGTAGTGTTACAGTCACAGCTAGAGTGTAGAAAAAGATCAGTTTAATATTTGATTTGATTTATTATTGTCACATGTATTGTTTCTTGTCTGCTAATGAGACAAAGCATATTGTTCATAGAGTACATAGAGGAGAAGGAGAGGAGACAGTGTAGAATGTAGTGTTACAGTCACAGCTAGGGAATGATCACTTTAATGCAAGGTGACAGCATTCAAAAGTATTGTTTCTTGCGCGCTATACAGACAAAGCATACTGTTCATAGAGCACACAAGGAGAAGGGAAGGAGAGAGTGTAGTTAAAAGTCTGACAGCAGCAGGGAAGAAGCTGTTCTTGAGTCGGTCGGTACGTGACCTCAGACTTTTGTATCTTTTCCCCGACGGAAGAAGGTGGAAGAGAGAATGTTCGGGGTGCGTGGGAGGGGTCCTTGATTATGCCGACTGCTTTTCCCCGAGGCAGCGGGAAGTGTAGACGGAGTGAATGGATGGGAGGCTGGTTTGCGTGATGGGACTGGGTTATTCCTTCCAAAGTGTGTCACCTCATACTTTCCGGGGTGAATTCCATCGCCACTTCTCTGCCTGTTTGACCATCTCGCCTCTATGTTCCTGTAGCCCAAGACACCCTACCTTGCTATTGTTTTGACTCCGAGAGGTACAAATCTTGCCTTTGGCGACTTAGTATTCAGAGAGGAGAGCACCTCTGTCTACATCTGGACCGCGACGGTTTAAAGCACCACTTCAGCAGTGCCAGAAATGTGCTGATTGTGTGGATACTTGCAGTGAATGAACAGAAATAAATTTGCGCTCCTGAGGGACTTCGGATGTTTGGAACACCATTCCACTCACCCGATCCTTCAGTCTAACGTGCTGCGCCCCTACCCTGCAGAGCGAGGACGCTGCAACCTGGTGACATTCAGGAATGCTGGAATACACAGCAACTTGAGCCTGTTAGAATCCCCACGGCGCAGAAGGAGGCCATTCAGCCCGTCAAGTCTGTGCTGACCACAATATCACCCTGTCCCCGTAACATCACCCTGCTAATCCCCCAACACTAGGGGCAATTTAGCATGGCTAATCCACCTAACCTGCACATCTTTGGACACTAAGGGGCAATTTAGCATGGCCAATCCACCTAACCCGCACATCTTTGATAGTCTAAAAAAGACCATCTCCAGTTGCCCTTTGGAGGAGCAGTTGAGAGTCAATCACATTTCTGTGGCTCTGCAGTCACACGTAGGCAAGACCCTGGGGTAAGGACGGCAGATTTCCTTCCCTAAAGTGAATTTCCTTCCCCACAATGGGTCATCAGCAGATTCTTAATCCGAGATATTTTTTATTGAATTCAAATTCTACCATCTACTGTGGCGGGATTTGAACCCGGGTCCCCCAGAACATTAGCTGAGTTTCTGGATTAATAGACCAGCGATAATACCACTAGGCCATCACCTCACCAGGTCGAGTTTGAAAGCCCCGCTACTAGTTTCTCAGAGAGTGAGAGAGGTACCCGTTGTTCTGTTCACACAGCAGGCCCTGACTTTAGCAAAAAATGTGACACAGGGAGCGTGGAAGAAAGTGAACTTCCCACTGCCAGGAAGTGCTAAAAATCCACTGGGATCACATCCATATTGCACTGGCTGGTCCACAGGACGCAGCGAGGAGGGGGTTCAGATACGGAGATGGAACGCAAAGGTACAGAGCAATTACATCATCTGATCAATATGTGTGTGCATGTGAATGAATGTGTAAGTTGTGTGTGTCTGTGTGTGAGAGGGCGAGGGTGCAAGAGAGAGAGTGAGAGAGAGAGAGTGTTTGTGTGTGTGTGAGAGTGTGTGAGAGTGTGTGAGTGTGAGTGTGTGTGAGTGAGTGAGTGTGTGAGAGTGAGTGTGTGTGAGTGAGTGTGAGTGTGAGTGTGTGTGTGAGTGAGTGTGTGTGTGTGTGTGGTGTGAGTGTGTGTGTGAGTGAGTGGGTGTGAGTGAGTGAGTGTGTGTGTTGTGAGTGAGTGTGTGTGTGTGTGTGGTGAGTGTGTGTGTGTGTGAGTGTGAGTGTGAGTGAGTGAGTGTGTGTGGTGTGGTGATGAGTGAGTGTGTGTGTGTGAGTGAGTGTGTGTGTGGTGTGTGTGAGTTGTGTGTGTGTGTGTGAGTGAGAGTGTGAGTGAGTGAGTGAGTGAGTGAGTGAGTGTGTGTGTCTGTGTGTGTGAGTGTCTGTGTGTGTCTGTGTGTGTCTGTGAGTGTGTGAGTGAGTGTGAGTGTGAGTGTGTGTGTGTGTGTGTGTGTGTGTGTGTGTGTGTGTGTGTGTGTGTGTGTGTGTGTGTGTGTGTGTGTGTGTGTCATGCGCAGACGGGCAGTGTGATGTATATTTTTGTTGCCGCTCTGAGCTTTGTCAGCAGTGAGCTTAATTGATTAAACTCTAACCCTTAAATATGATCTGTTATTAAAGAAGATAACAGTTCAAACGCACCACAATTAGTCGCCTGCATTCGCAGCCAGTTCCAGGGAACAGCGACAGGAAGAAAACCTCCCCATAATAGAGTGCTGGAGGGTAACAGATGAGGGTAAAACTGTACACAGGGACTCGCCGTTCTAATTAACTCTTGGAGATTTTCAGACACTGTCAACAGCCCATCCACACCTCCTTCAGAGCTCCTAAATCACAGCAACAGCTCGCTGGCTCAGATACTCTCACAATCCCTACAGTACAGACAGAGGCCATTCAGCCCACTCCCACACTCTGGAAAAGCATCTTACCCGATCCACCTAACCTGAACATCTTTGGACACGAAGGGGCAACTTAGCATGGCCAATCCCCCTAACTTGCACATCTTTGGACACTAAGGGGAAATTTAGCATGGTCAATCCACCTAACCTGCACATCTTTGGACACTAAGGGGAAATTTAGCATCCTAACCTGCACATCTTTCAGACTGTGGGAGGAATTCAGTGCCCCTGGAGGAAATGCATGCAGACATGGAGGGGTTGGGGGAAACATGACAGCTCAGTGACTATCACTGTTTGCTGTGGAGATTTGGGCCAATGTCTTGAGGGAGTTTGCTCATTCTCCCCGTGATTGCGTGTGTTTTCTCTGGGTGCTCCGGTTTCCTCCCACACCCCAAAAACATGCTCTTAGGTTGACTGGAGTAACAAATTGTCCCTAAATTAGTCTTCCCTCAATCTTCCCCAATAGGTGTAGACAAGATGGCAGCACAGGCTCGTTGGGCCTGTTTCCTGTGCTGTATTGTTCTTTGTTCCTTGTTCTTTGATTTACAGATATCAAAGAACAAAGAACAAAACAGCACAGGAAACAGGCCCTTCAGCCCAACGAGCCCGCGCCGCCACCCCGATGTTCCCACCTCTACCCGTGATCCCTGTCCATGTTTATAGATCTATGGATTAAAAAACCAAATTTGAGACAATTTAGGGAGAATTTGTTTTGCCAATTAGCCTAAGAGCACATCTTTGGGATGTGGGAGGAAACCGGAGCACCCGGAGAAAACCCACGCAAGCACGGGGAGAATGCGCAAACTCCCACAGACACAGGCCCAAATCCATGTATCTGCACAGCACAGCGATAGTCACTGAGCTGTCGTGTTGCCCATCAAATGGTCCAGGTCAAGCGTACACTAACGACGTGAAGCACTAGGATACTCTCGAAAAAAAATCCAAGAGCAGCCCTCTCACGACCCATCGCGTGTTTGCCCCTTGTTAGACAACAAGGTGGACCAAAGCACCTGTAGGATAAAAACAAGTACATCAATATCATCGTCTATTTACACACTTCCCAGGGACTCCCAAAGCTCATGATCCCTATTTTAAATCAGTTTTCTATACCCCTCCATTCCCATTCTGTTCATGTGCCCATCTAAGTATTTCTTAAATAACTCCAGAGTACCTGCCTCCACCACTTTACTTGGCAGCGCATTCCATACCCCCACCACCCTCTGTGTGAAAAAACTCCCTCTAGCATCCAAATTATACCTTACCTCCTTCACCCTAAGCCCATGACCCGTTGTATCACAGCTCGGTCTGGGCTCCTGCTCTGCCCAAGACTGCAAGGAACTACAAAAGGGTCGTGAATGTAGACCAATCCCATCACACAAACCAGTCTCCCATCCATTGACTCCGTCTACACTCCCTCGGGAAAAGCAGCCAGCATAATCAAGGACACCCCAACACACCCCGGACATTCTCTCTTCCACCTTCTTCCGTCAGGAAAAAGATACAAAAGTCTGAGGTCCTGTACCGACCGACTCAAGAACAGCTTCTTCCCTGCTGCTGTCAGACTTTTGAATGGACCTACCTCGCATTAAGCTGATCTTTCTCTACACCCCTCGCTGTGACTGTAACACTGCATTCTGCACCCTCTCCTTTCCTTCTCTGTGAACAGTATGCTTTGTCTGTATAATGCGCAAGAAGCAATACTTTTCACTGTATTCCAATACATGTGACAATAATAAATCAAAAATGGTTGGCAAGGTTACCCAGAGGTATAAGTACACACAGCAAGTGTGAAAAGGAGCACCCCCCCTTCCCATCTCGACACCCCCGTTCTTGCTGCCAGGAAGCAATGAGTGTTTGTTCGAAGCTGGGCGATTGTATTATCGAAGCTGTCATCTATTCAGCCTGTGCCTGGCGGAGGCTGAGGGGCAGCGTACAGAATGGGGTGAAGATTGAATCAGGAGAAGGTGAGAATGAGCAATCTGTTTAAACTCTGAGCTTCAAAACCACTGTGCTGATCGGGTCCCAGCAACCCGGCTCTGTGTGTGTGTGTGTGTGTGTGTGTGTGTGTGTGAGTGAGTGAGTGAGTGAGTGAGTGAGAGAGACAGTGTGTATGAGAGTTTGTGTGTGTGGGTGTATGTGTGAGAGAGACAGGGAGACAGTGTGTGAGAGAAAATGAGTGTGTCTGTGCGTGCGTGTGTCTGTGCGTGAATGTGCATGTGAGAGACTCTGTCTGTGTGTGTGTCTCTGTCTGTGTGTGTGTCTCTGTCTGTGTGTGTGTCTCTGTCTGTGTGTGTGTCTCTCACTGTGATGAACTCCAAAACATAAGCCCCGTTGACTCCTTGAGGCTGTGGGTCAAGAACCCCGATGTTGGGGTCACATTGGAGGAGCCAGTGGGGTGAGTTGGAAGTGGTGGGGGGGAGGTGCAGAGGAACCACCAAGATTCACCCAATGATGTTCAGATTTGGTGTTGGACAATTAGTGCCTAGACCACGGAGTCACAGGCAAGGATTTAGGATGTGAGAGAGAGAAAGAGAGAGAGGGAGAGAGACCTGTTCTTGAGTCGGTCGGTACGGGACCTCAGACTTTCGTATCTTTTTCCCCGATGGAAGAAGGTGGAAGGGAGAATGTCCGGGGTGCATTGGGGAAGTCCTTGATTATCCCGGCTGCTTTTCCCCGAGGCAGCGGGAAGTGTAGACGGAGTCAATGGATGGGAGGCTGGTTTGTGTGATGGGACTGGGGCTACATTCACAACCTTTTGTAATTCCTTACGTTCTTGGGCAGAGCAGGAGCCCAGACCGAGCTGGGATACAACCAGAAAGGATGCTTTCTATGGGGCATCTGTAAAAGTTGGTGAGAGTCGTAGCGGATATGCCAAATTTCCTTAGCCTCCTGAGAAAGTAGGTGGGGCTTTCTTAAGCCCCATCTACTTGGGATAGGTGGGACTTAACCTACTTTCTTGGCCCTACCTACTTAAGCCTCACCTTGGTTCCCCCCCACCTACTTGTCAGCGTGGGGGAACCAAGATCTGAACACCTAAAAATTTGAAAACTTCAATCATTTGTCCACATTGATAAGAGGCAGGGCACCCAAGAGGTACCGCACTTACCCCTGAGAAACCCAGCCCAGTGTAGAGAGGGAATAAATCGCCTGCAGTGTAGGGCGGCGGGGGGGAGGGGGTTTGTGGGGAGTGAAGTACTCAGCAAACTGTCTTTAACAAAGGCACACTTCAAGTGACCGACCCCATTTCGCTAAGTGGTTGAGATCTGAGTCCTGAGGTGAAGGTCCGCAACAAAAGACTCCAGGGTCAACTCGAGTCAAGGCACAAAAGATATTGGCCCCTTTCACTGCGTGCTCACCAAGAGATGTAACTGAGATTGACAGCGAGACTCCATCACCCTGGGGCCACAATCCCTCGCATTGTCTCTCTCTCTCTCACAGAGACGGGCTGGTCTCTCTGAACGATGGCAGATTTGATTTCAGAGGCTTGCGTCGCATTTTTCCCATCTACCTCCACCTCCCTACCAGCAAGCAGGAGCAGACAGAGGTCATTCAGCCTCTCTTTCCGCAGTTCTATTCCGCTGGATCGTGATAGATCTCGAGGGAGAGAATCCCAGAGACTGCCGAGAGATAAAACATTTCTCCTCACGGATTCATGGAATCTCTACAGTGTGGAAGGAGCTGTTCAGCCCATCAAGTGTGTACCAATCACAATCCCACCCAAGTCTTATTCCCGTAACCCTACGTATTTAACCCACTAATTCCCCCAATACTAAGGGGCAATTTAGTATGGCCAATCCACCTAACTTGCACATTTTTGGACACTATGGGACAATTTAGCATGGCCAATCCACCTAACCCGCATATCTTTGGACACTAAGGTGCAATTTAGCATGGCCAATCCACCTAACCCGCACATCTTTGATGCAAAGGTGCAATTTAGCATGGCCAATCCACCTAACCCGCACATCTTTGATGCAAAGGTGCAATTTAGCATGGCCAATCCACCTAACCCGCACATCTTTGATGCAAAGGTGCAATTTAGCATGGCCAATCCACCTAACCCGCACATCTTTGATGCAAAGGTGCAATTTAGCATGGCCAATCCATCTAACTTGTATATTTTTGGACACTAAGGGGCAATTTAGCATGGGCAATCCACCTAACCTACACATCTTTGGCACTAAGGTACAATTTGGCATGACCAATCCACCTAACCCATACATCTTTGGACACTCAGGGGCAATTTAGCATAGCCAATCTAGTGAATCTCCTCTGCACCCCCCCAGTATATCTTTTCTCAAGTAAAGAGACCAAAACTGTACACAGTAACTCCACGTGTGGCCTCACCAGCACCTTATACAGCTGCAACATAACCTTCCTGTTTTTTAAGTTCCATCCCTCTCACAATGAAGGACAAAATTCCATTTGCCTTCTTCATTACCTGCTGCAAACCAACTCCTTGCAATTCATGCACAGGGATGCCCAGGTCCCTCTGCACAGCAGCATGCTGCAATTTTTTACCATTTAAATACTAGTCCATTTTGCTGTTATTCCTACCAAAATGAATGACCTCACATTTACCAACATTGTACTCCATCTGCCAAACCCTCGCCCACTCAATTAGACTATCGAGATCCCTTTGCAGATTTTCAGCATTCTCTGCACACTTTGCTCTGCCACTCGTGGTAATGTCATCCACAAATATTTTGGAGAAATAAATGTGATCAGCGAAGGCTTAGAGGGCCAAAGGGCCTGTTCCTGTGCTGTCCTGTTCTTTGCACTTTGTTCTAAGCACAGTACAGTTTAGGTTAATGCATACGTATTACAGGAATCCTGCCTCCTAGGATGTTGAAAATCTCTTGTGGAGAAACCCAAGAGGTTGTAATCCAATCTGTTTCCCAAAACACAGTTTCTTTAAGGCAAGGTGGCAATAAGCTATCTGATGAGTTTCAGAATCAAACAAAGAGAAGAACAGGGAGAGAGTGACTTGCTTCCAAAGAAACACACTCTCCAGTATGAAACTAAAGACATAAAACTGACAAAAACAGCATTACCTGGCTGCCACAGCTTAGTCCCACACCCAATTACATCGCTGAAGTTGTAAGCTATGCTCATGTAATTCTGAGAAACCTTCACATTGTCTCAGAATAAATTTGTTGCTAGGTAAACATAGAAACTCGAAGCAAGAAGGAGACCATTCAGCCCTTCCAGCCCTGCTCCTCCATTCATTTTGATCGTGGCTGATCATCAAATTCAATATCCTGATCTTCCCCCTTCATATCCCTTGATCCCTTTAGCTCCTAAGAGCGATATCTAATTCCTTTCTGAAATCACACAACGTTTTGGCCTCAACTACTTTCTGTGGCAATGAATCCCACTGCTCTCTGGGTGAAGAAATTTCTCCTCACCTCATTCCTAAAAGGTTTACCCCTTATCCTCAAACTATGACTCCCGAGTTCTAGACTCCCTCCCACCATGGGGAACATTCTTTCTGAATCTACCCTGTCTAACCCTGTTAGAATTTTATAAGTTTCTATCAGATCCCCTCTTCTAAACTCCAGTGAATATAATCCTAACCGATTTAGTCTCTCCTCATCCTGCCATCTCAGGAATCAGTCTGGGAAACCTTCGCTGAGCTCCCTCTATAGCAAGAACACCCTTCCTCAGATAAGGAGACCAAAACTGCACCCAATACTCCAGGTCTCACCAACGCCCTGTACAATGCCCTATCCGTACATTCCAATCCTCTTGTCCTGAAGGCCAACATAACATTTGCCTTCTTTACTGCCTGCTGTACCTGCGAGCTTACTTTCAGACTGATGCATGAGGATTCTAAGATCTTATTGAGTGTCCACCTTTCTCAATTTACACCCAAAGAATAATCTGCCTTCCTATTATTGCTACCAAAGTGGATAAGCTCATATATACTCACATTGTACCGCATATACCCACGCACTCAGACTGTTAATGTTAAATTAAATGAGCCTGGGAGGGGTCCACAATAATATGCACATACAAACCCTTAGTCTGCGGACCTCTTTGTGGGAGTGGGGAGATGTTTTCTGACATGGCAGTGACGCACCCAAACGGGGATTGTGTTCTGGCGTGGGGAGGTCACCGGGCGTGGGTGGGTGTGGGTGAAATGCCTCAGCTGAGACGTCCTCGGAGCCCTTCTGATTGGTCAGTTTTTCCGAGTCCCACTCCTTGGCAGACGTCCGCCATCTCTAGGGTTGAAAGTACATGCTATCCTGCGCCCCCCGCCTCCGTAATTCACGCCCCCGCCCCCTGACTCCCCCGGAGCAATTTGCTACATGTATCAATAAATGTTGTACCTTGTCTGCAGATATGTTCAGAGCATGTGCAGTTTGTTAGCTGGGATGGATTACGAACGCAATTAGACTGCGCCCACACCGTATTGACACCTGACCTCTTGAGGTAACAACATCCCAGTCCCTGGGGAACTGGACTGATTGATTCTGAGAGAAACATGGCAGGCTTGTCCATTGCCACGCACGACCATTCTCACTGCGCCAGGTTGTCAGCCATCCCAGCATCTAAAACATCCGCCTGACATCAACGGAAATTTCAATCACCCGACTGGTTTTCCGTCCCGCCCACAGTGATTCCCATGGACGGTGGGACTGGAAAATTTATCTCATTATGTATGCTCGTGCGCGTGTGTGATCGTGCGCGCGGATCGTGTGTGCGTGTGTGTTATGAGAAAACGTGTGTATATGTGTGTGTGTGTGTGTCCGCGTGTGAGAGAGTGCGTGTGAGAGAGTGCATGTGTGAATGTGAGAGAGACAGAAAGAGAGAGTGTGTGTGTGAGAATATTTATCAGTGTATGTGAGTGAGAGAGAGAGTGAGTGAGTGAGTGAGTGTGTGTGAGAGACTCACTATAAATAAGAACATATTCGGAACTGTGGGTTAAAACTTGGAGCGGCCCAGGATGAGGTCCCCAATTTGGAGTAATGAAGCTTTTTTTATTATTAATATGTGCTGAGCGGGGGTTCTCACCCTGTACTGAAGCATATGCTGTGCCTCAGCTGACGCTGTGGCTTTGTTCAGTCAGAGTCTAGATGAATACAGCACGCCCTGCCTATGATGGCTTGAAAGTGTATTAAGTGGCTGATTTGCAAATCAATTAAAACATCTGATAGATTGTAATGAACTCCAGGAAAACAGTTCTGCCATCTACTCGCGCTCAACAAATGAATACTGATTGCTTCCACCGTGTATCGCAAGGAACCTGCGACCCACAACAACACACGACCTGCGGCCAAGAACAAGGTGACTTCAAACCCCTCTACAAGCAATATTCATCATTCTGACAAACATTGTCACACAAAATCCCCGCCTGTGGGGTGAGGGGAGCAAAGACACTGTTTGCCATGGAAACTACCACCCTGGAAGGGAATGTATCATTTCTCCAAACCTTCCTCCCCAGCCCCCAAGGCCACCCATGGGCAATTCATTTCGGGTGAAGGCCAACTCATGTTTGCGTGTCTTGAGCACGTATAAGGAAGAAATGACCCCGGGAGGGGAGGGAACAGGAGGGGAAGGTTTAGGATATTCTGTCTATTCCTGTCCTAACTGTTAAGAGTGTAACCGGTGACAACTTTGTACGGGATGGAATCATATGATCCTGACAGTGCAGAAAGAGGCCATTCGGCCATCAGACTGCACCGACATCTATCCTATCCTGGGAGGTGGCCAGCTGGTTTACAGGATCCCACTGCCCAAGAAACAGAATTCCCAATGGGACTGGAGAATCCTGACAGCGTCAAGGGCAGGAGAATTCCGGACAATGTTATGTTCGGGAAGGGGAGGAGGAGAGGGGATGGTTAGCAATAGATGAGAGGGAATGACTAGGATAGGGTGGGGGAGGTTCCATGGCATGCAAGTCTTTGGAAACGAACAAAGCCATCTCAACCGCGAGTGAACGCCCTCCTGTCAATCCCGACACACGCCCACAGGGTGCAAGAGACATGGCAAAGTCAACCGTGCGCCAACTGATACAATAAGGGTCTTAAACAAATCAGCAAAGAGCTAGGAAGAGGCCTGGTACTCACGGTAGTTACAGATGGTACCTGCGAATGACGTCATGCTGCAGTCGCAGGTGTACCCGTCCCACTGTTGGTTGCAGGCACCCTGGTTGGCGCAAGAGTCCTCCTGGCACGTCGTGCTGGGGCCTAGGGCGAAGAACGCACAATCAGGAGGGAGATTGGTGGCTGCAGCGGCGGGAGAAGGTCAATTTCCCCCACCCCCAAGATGCGCCCTTCAATCTGACATCAGGACAGAAGGATATTGTGGAGGGGGTCTTGGTGCCAGGTTTGGAGAACAGATGCCTGCATTGCAGTCACCGTGAGGGTCTGAAGGTTTGGGGTCCTGTTCGTGTGGTATGTGGGTTAGGTGGATTGGCCATGCTAAATTGTCCTTTAGTGTCCAAAGATGTGAGGGTTAGGTGGATTGGCCATGCTAAATTGCCCCTTAGTGTCCAAAGATGAGTAGGTTAGGGGGATTGGCCATTCTAAATTGCCTCTTAGGGTCCAAAGATGTGCAGGTTAGGTGGATTGGCCATGCTAAATTGTCCTTTAGTGTCCAAAGATGTGAGGGTTAGGTGGATTGGCCATGCTAAATTGCCCCTTAGTGTCCAAAGATGAGTAGGTTAGGGGGATTGGCCATTCTAAATTGCCTCTTAGGGTCCAAAGATGTGCAGGTTAGGTGGATTGGCCATGCTAAATTGTCCCTTAGTGTCCAAAGATGTGCAAGTTAGGGGGATTGGCCTTGCTTAATTGCCCCTTAGAGTCCAAAGATGTGTAGGTTAGGGTGGATTGGCCGTGCTAAATTGTCCCTTAGTGTACAAAGATGTGTAGGTTAGGGGGATTGGCCGTGCTAAATTGTCCCTTAGTGTACAAAGATGTGTAGTTAGGGGGATTGGCAATACTAAATTGTCTCTTGGTGCCCAAGGATGTTTGGTTACCATCCATGGTGTGACCCGAGCCTGCTTGCCAAGAATTGGTGGTCACTCAACAGGAAGCCAGCAAAATGGCCAAGGCGTGTGCCGAGACACGCGTCTACAACCCCATCTGATGGACTTGGGGTCACCTCCATGGAGGTTGGGATGGAGAAGGGGGGAGAGAGAAGGGGGGAGAGAGAGAGACAGACAGACAGAGAGAGGAAGCCATACCTCCACATCCTCGATCGATGAGCCCCACACGGTGGAGGGCGTCAGCGATCAGATCCGGCAGACGCCCGTTGAGGTCGATCGAGGCCAAGCATCCCTGGAAACCCTCGCGGGAAGCCACCAGTTTGGGCAGGTTGTTGAACATCCCTTTGCTGAGGCCTCCGACATATAGCTCTCCTACATGGTCAGAGGAGGGAAGGCAGGTTAGCACCAATTCAACATCATTGCTGCTCTCACAATGCACAGTGTCCCAGACGATCCTCAATTTCTACTGACCGCTAACCTTCCCCCACACACATTGCTCAGTGTCTTAGTTTATCCCCAATTTATACTGACCACTAACCCCCCCCTACACACTGCCCAGTGTCCCAGCCTATTCCCAATTTATACTGACCACTAACCCCCCGACACACTGCCCAGTGTCTCTGACCCTCTGACAGTGCGGCACTCCCTCAGCGCTGACCCTCCGACAGTGTGGCACTGCCATTAGGGCTAATGGTAGGGCTCTTAATAGTGTTGAGGAACAGAAGGATCTTGGTGTATGTGTCAATAGATCCCTGAAAGTAGGCAGTCAAGTGGATAAAGTTGTTAAGAAGGCATATGGAGTCTTAGCTTTTATTGGTAGGGGGATTGAATTTATGAGCCGCAGCATCATGTTGCAACTGTACAAAACTCTAGTGCGGCCGCACTTGGAGTATTGTGTGCAGTTCTGGTCGCCACATTATAAGAAAGATGTGGAGGCATTGGAGATGGTACAGAGGAGGTTTACCAGGATGTTGCCTGGTATGGAGGGCAGGTCCTATGAAGAGAGGTTGAAGGATTTGAGGTTGTTTTCGTTAGAAAGGAGGCGGCTAGGGGGGGATCTTATTGAAGCATATAAGATGATTAGAGGTTTGGATAGGGTGGACAGTGATAGCCTTTTTCCTAGGATGGAGAAAGCTAGCACGAGGGTACACAACTTTAAATTAAGGGGTATGAGTTATAGGACGGATATCAGAGGTAGGTTCTTTACTCAAAGAGTGATTAGGGAGTGGAATGCCCTGCCTGCAGCTGTTGTAGATGCGCCAAGTTTGGTGCGTTTAAGAGGTTAATTGATAAGTATATGGAAGAGAAGGGAATGGTTTAGTTTGGAGGGGCATTGCTTTTTATTTTGGTCGGCACAACATCGAAGGCCGAAGGGCCTGTTCTGTGCTGTATTGTTCTATGTTCTATGTTCTATGTTCTCTCAAATTTTGTGCTCAGACCTCTGGAGTGAGGGATCTACTGACCTCACAGCACATGGACAGGCTGGAGAGAGAGTGAGAAGATGGTTGCGTGCTGAGCCAAGACCCCGCGACCCAATCCACCCACAGACAGGGTGGCACTTCAGCAAGGGAGTGCCACGATTCCTGAGTGCTGGAATATTTGTCACTCCGGGGCTGCAAGCCCATCCGTAGATGAGAAAAGACAGTGCAGCAAACCAGTTCCACCTGCTGATACATAGTGTGCAATCTTGCTCATCACGGGGGGGGACAATTGTCAACTAAATGACTCAGGATCGAGCTGTTGCCTGTGCTGCTAACTCTCCAGAAACACTTCCACCATGCATTGATCTGTAATTCCCATTTCTCCACCACCCCCACCACCCCCTGTCTTCTACATGGATCCAACTCCCTTGCATGAGCTTAAAATAGTCTTTACCTGTCTGTGCTTGCTCTGACCTTGTGAAGTTCCTGCTCTCAATTACAGCCTGGCTTGTTACACCGAAACAAGTTCAGGCGACCCAATTTCCTCTACCATGCTTACAAGGGCACAGCGTTTATTGCCTAACCCTAATTGCCCCTCAGAGAGCCTTGTAGGCACCATCTTCGTGGCAAATGCCCCGAAATCTGTGACCGACTCCTGTCCTCTCTTTGCTCGAGGCAGAACTTGCTCCTGTGGGAAGGCCCAAGGTACTGGGGGTGGCACTGTGGCACAGTGGGTTGTCACAGCTGCTTCACGGTGTCAGGGAGCCTTGGTTTGATTCCCAGCCCGGGGTACTGTCTGTGCACATTCCTTCCCTCCACACCCCTTGTGAGTTTCCTCCAGGGGCTCTGGTTTCCTCCCAGACTCAAAAGATGTGCTGTCTGGGTGGATTGGCCGTGCTAAATTGACCCTTACTGTCCAAAGATGTGCAGGTTGAATACATCAGTCTGCAATACCAGCACAGTGACCCTTCCTTACCCCTAGTGGGCAGTACTAGAGGTAACTGGCCCACTATTGCTGGGTGCACAATCCTTGCGTGCTTAGCACCCACGGGGGTTATTTTGCAAATCGGGTGCTACCAATCTTGGTAAGGGGGGGGATGCACCTTTTCCCACCCACCCTCACTTTCAGCCCCTATCCATGGCTCACCCCTCACCCCTTCCATCCCCCACAACTGTCTGATTGACGTCAATTCCATGCCGGGAAACCTCTTTCTCTGCTAAGAAACCAATGTTTTGGGTGTGTGCGGATGGTGGGGGTTGGGGGGAGGAGAGTGCTGCGAATCAAATGGAAGGTCTCTGAAGGAGCTGGTGGAAAGGAGAGAGATATTAGTGTGAACATAGAACATAGAACAATACAGCACAAACAAGCCCTTCGGCCCACGAGTTGCGCCAATCACATCTACCAATCCACAGACCTATCTATAACCCCCTATCCTATTCTTTTCCATATACTCATCCAGAAGTCTCTTAAAAGACCCCAGTGAGTTTGCCTCAACAACCTCCGACAGCAGTCAGTTCCATTCACTCACCACCCTCTGAGTGAAAAACCTACCCCTGACATCTCCTTTGTATTTGCTTCCCTGCACCTTAAATCTCTGTCCTCTCGTAGTGACCATTTCAGCTCGGGGAAATAGTCTCTGAGAGTCCACCCTATCTATTCCTCTCAACATTTTATAAACCTCTATCAGGTCCCCTCTCAACCTACGTCTCTCCAGTGAGAAGAGTCCCAGCTCCCTCAACCTATCTTCATAAGGCCTGCCTCCCAATCCAGGCAGCATCCTTGTAAATCTCCTCTGGACTCTCTCAATAGCCTCTACATCCTTCCTATAATGAGGCAACCAGAACTGCGCACAATATTCCAACTGGGGTCTGACAAGAGTCTTATAGAGCTGCATCATTACCTCCTGACTCCTAAACTCTATTCCTCGATTAATGAAGGGCAGTACACCGTACGCCTTCTTGACTACTTCCTCCACCTGCGAGGCCAATTTAAGAATCCTATGGACCCAGACCCCGAGATCCTTCTGCTCTACAACACAGCTAAGACTCCTACCCCTTATATTGTACTCCTTCATCCCATTATTCCTGCCAAAATGGACCACTACACATTTATCTGCATTGAAGTCCATCTGCCACTTCTCCGCCCAGTCTTGCCTCCTGTCTATGTCCCGCTGCAACTTTTGGCATCCCTCCAGACCATCCACAACACCACCGATCTTTGTATTGTCGGTGAACTTGCTAACCCATCCCTCCACTTCCTCATCCAGGTCATTTATGAAAATGACAAACAGCAGGGGGTCCCAGAACAGATCCCTGGGGCACTCCACTGGTTACCGACCTCCATGCAGAACAAGACCCATCCACAACCACTCTCTGTCTTCTGCCGGCAAGCCAGTTCTGGATCCACGAGGCCAAAGCCCCTTGGATCCCATGCCCTCTCACCTTCTCCAGAAGCCTTGCATGTGGGACCTTATCAAACGCCTTACTAAAGTCCATAAGTGTGGATAAAGAGTTATTAACATCGGGAGCACAATCTCTTCCCCCTCCCTCAGACACCCCTCTCAAATCCCCTGGAGTGTAATGTTAACAAGTGTTAGTGAGTGTGAGGTTATCCACTTTGGCAGGAATAATGGTAGGAAGGATTACTATTTCAATGGCGAAAAGCTGCAGCATGCAATGGTGCAGAGGGACCTGGGGGTCCTTGTGCACGAATCGCAAAAATACAGTATGCAGGTGCAGCAGGTGATTAAGAAGGCAAATGCAATGTTGGCCTTTATAGCGAGGGGGATAGAATATAAAAGTAAGGAGGTAGGTTTGCAGCTGTAAAGGGTACTGGTGAGGCCGCAGATGGAGTACTGTGTGCAGTTTTGATTGCTCCATTCGAGGAAGGATATATTGGCCTAGGAGGGGGTGCAGAGAAGGTTCACTGGGCTGATACCAGAGATGAGGGTGTTGAATTATGATGAGAGACTAAACAGGCTAGGTTTGTACTCTTTCGAGTTTAGAAGGCCAAGAGGGGATCTTATAGAGATGTATAAGATAATGACGGGGATGGATAGGGTCGAGGTTGAGACACTCTTCCCGCTTAGCAAAGATGGCACGACTAGAGGGCACAGCCTCAAGATTGGGGGGGGGGGGAGGGAATTTCTTCACACAAGGGGTGGTAAATCTTTGGAATTCTCTGTCTAATGAAGTGGTGGAGGCTTCCTCGATGAATATGTTCAAGTCAAGAGTGGATAGGTTTTTGATTGACAAGGGAAATAAGGGTTACGGGGAGAAAGCAGGAAAGTGGTACTAAACCAATACAGATCAGCCATGATCTTACTGAATGGCAGGGCAGGCTCGAGGGGCTGTGTGGCCTACTCCTGCTCCTATTTCTTATGTTCTTATTTCACAGGATTAGCACCATGGCTAGCACCTCTGTTTCCCCAACGAACAAAATCAGCACCATGGCTAGCGTCTCTCATTCCCCAGGAACAAAATCAGCACCATGGCTAGCAGTCTCCCAGGACTCAGAAGTCTTGACCTGGCTTGTGTGAAGGACTCTCATTAGGGGAATTTTACAGCGTCCAGTAACCTGAGTGCCAGTCGTCCAACCCATTGATTATTCTCAGAGCACTGGCAAACTCACAACGATTAGTTCCAATTACAGACAGAAAACAATTCATCCCCCCTCGCTCGCTGGCTCTGCTCATTAGCACTCATTTTATTAGAGATACTAGGCACAGAGGCTGCTGACAAAACGTCAATTCAATTAATCAGGTGGAATAATATAGCAGGCTGTAAGTGACACCCTCTCTCACACACACTCTCTGACACATATACACACACACACACACACACACATCAATCCCACTCTCTCTCTCTCACACACCCTTTCCTTTCAAGCATCCCTCCCTCTCACACACTCTTTTAATAGCCCAAAGATGTGCGGGTAAGGTTGACTGGCCATGCTTAGATTAGAGGGTCAAATATATAGGGATGTGGGGGTAGAGCCTGGGTGGGATTGTGGTTGGTGCAGACTCAATGGGCCGAAGGGCCTCCTCGTGCACTTTAGGGTTCTATAACTTGGTGTTGTGAGACTTCTTGCTGATCCTGTTTATCAGGGGAAGCGGAGGCAATGGTGCTGATCCTGTTTGCTGGAGGAAACAAAGGCACTAGCCATGGTGCTGATCCTGTTTGTCGGGGGAAGTGGAGACGCTAGCCATAGTGCTGATCCTTTTAATGAAGTGTTTGGTGGGGGGGAGTGGGAGCAAAGACGCTAACCATAGTTCTGCAGAGATGTCCTGGGACTTAGGAGTCCTGATTCAGGATTCATTTAAGGTTAACATGCAGATTCAGTTGGCAACGAGGGAGGCAAATGCAACATTCGCATTCGTGTCAAAAGTGGGAGAATACAAGACCGGGATATACTTCTGAGGCTGTATAAGGCTCTGGTCGGACCACATTTGGAATATTGTAAGCAGTTTTGGGCCTTGTATCTAAGAAAGGATGTGCTGACCTTGGAGAGGATCCAGAAGAGCTTCACCAGAACGATCCCGGGAATGAAAGGCTTGATGTACGAGGAGTGTTTGAGGAATCTGGGTCTGTACTCCTTGGAGTTTAGAAGGATGAGGGGGCGAATCTCATTGAAACTAACAGAATACTGAAAGGTCGTGGATAGAGTGGACATGGGGAAGATGTTTCCATGAATTGTACAGACTGGAATCTGAGGACATGGCCTCAGAATAAAGGGATGGCGCTTTGGAACCGAGATGGGGAGGAATCTCTTCAGCCAGAGGGTGGGGGAGGGGGGTAAACCTGTAGAATTCGTTGCCACAGAAGAGGCTGGGTCATTGAGTGCATTGGAGACAGAGATAGATTAGTTCCTGATTGATGAAGGTCATGAGGAAAAGGCAGGAGAATGGGAATGCGACTCATATTCGCCATGGTGGAGCAGACTCAATTGGCTGAATGACCTAATTCTGCTCTCATGTCGTGTGTCTTACACTGCTGCCCCGGTTGGACTTTAACCTGGTGTTTTAAGACTTCTTGTTTGCCAGGGTTGCAGAGACATTAGCTATGGTGCTATCCAGGATTGAGTTATTCTTCCTCTTGCTCTGAAAATCCTGGCACTCACCCATCGATCAACCCCTCTGGAACCAGCCTCCTTCCCCTCTCGCTCTGGGGCATACTATCTCTCTTATGAGTATGGTCTCCCACTCTCTCATTGTACTCTCCAATACATACTCTCCCTTGTGCATAGTCTCTCTCTCATGTGTATTCACTCTTGGGTACATGCTGTCTGAAATGTATACTTTTTGTGTGTACTCTCTCGGAAGTTCTCTCTCACGCACATACTCTCCTTCACACACGTATTCTGTCTTTCTTAGTCTCTCACCTGCATATTTCTCTCTAACTCACTCATGTTCTCTCTCCCTCTGTCGCATACTCTCTCTCACTCATGGTAAACTCCACCTTGCATTCTCACTGTGTTCCCTCCCTCACAAGTAACCTCTCTCTTTCATTCATGCTCTCTTTTTCATGCTTTCTCTCTCTCTCATGCACACTATGTACTCTCTCATGCATATACTTCCCTTCGCCTTCTTGCTCTCTGTTGCTTTCTGCCCTCGTGTATCCAATCTCTTCCATAATCTCACCTGTGTACGTCATCTCCTTTCTGCTCTCTCTCTCTCGCTCTCTCTTGTATACACTCTCTCACGTGCTCTTGCTCCTTCTCTCTCTCATTCTCGCACATTGTCCTTCATGTCTGTCTTGCATTTGTTTTTTTCCTCTATTGCATTCTTTCTCTCTCTCTCCCCGTCTGTCCCTGTCTCTTTCTCTCTCCTCCCGTCTGTCCCCCGCCTCCTCCCCCCCCCCCGTCTGTCCCCCATCTCTCTCTCTCCTCTTCCCCCCCCGTCTGTCCCCCGTCTCTCTCTCTCTCACTCCTCCCCCGTCTGTCCCCGTTTCTCTCTCTTTTCTCCCCCCGTCTGTCCCCCTGTCTCTCTCTCTCTCTCCCCCTGTCTGTCCCCCTTTCTCTCTCTTCTCTTCCCCCTGTCTGTCCCCGTCTCTCTCTCTCTCTCTCCCCGTCTCCTGTCTCTCTCTCTCTCTCTCCCTCTGTCTCCTGTCTCTCTCTCTCTCTCTCTCCTCCTGTCTCCCTGTCTCTCTCCCCGTCTCTCTCCCCGTCTGCCTCCCTGTCTCTCCCTGTCTCTCCCTCCATCTCTCCGTCTCTGTCTGTTTCTGCCTCTCTCTGTCTCTCACTGTCTCTCTCTCTCTCTTTCTGCACATCTGTATGTCTGTCTCTCTCTCTCTCTCTGATTGATTCTCTCTCAGCTTCACCTCTAAGCGTGCGGCTCTCTCTCTCTCTCGCACAGTTGATAAATCCACAGCTCTGGAGGCAAGCTGGAGATTTAGAGGCTGCAGGGTGAGGGATATTGCAGAGGTTGACGGTGTTACTTCCCTTCCCTGTTGATGTGGCCAAGTGCTGTAAGCAAGTTGGCTCATCCTTCAACTTAATGGTGAAGTGAGGGTCAGTCAGGCACAGAGCTGGAGACAGCGGAAGATCTATCACACAGAGAAAATATCTCCAACCTCTCAACCAATTCCGCATCCAAACTCCTCAGATTTCCCACTCGCTCCTCACTATGTTGAGAAACACCCATCTTACAAATTAAATAATCCCAACAGTGCAGAGGGAGGCCATTTGGCCCATCGAATCTTACTAACAGAATATCTTGCACCCTATCCCCGTAACCCCTAAGCTTGATCTCTCCCTCTCCTTTTTCCCCACTGCATTTATCCCACAAATCCACCTAACCTGCATATCTTTGGACAATAAGGGACAATTTAGCATGGCCAATCCACCTAACCGTTGTGTGTGTGTGTGTGTGTGTGTGTGTGTGTGTGTGTAAGAGAAGAGGATAGAGTGTGAGTGTGAGAGAGAGTGCATGAGAGAGAGAGAGAGGAAAGTGTGACACTGTCGCAGTGTCAGGGTTATGCGCCTGCTATATACACTGTTCTATATGCATGAGTTGATTTAAAACCCTCAGCTGAAGAAATTACAAGCTCCATTATCTGATGGTTGAGAGACTCACTGTGGGAACATACGGTTTCTTTGAGATAAAGAGCCCCTTCCTCTTTGTAGCTCTCCCATCATAACATCTATCTGAATTGGAAATATTTTTAACCAGCCAGGTTATTCCAGAGATTTATTACTGGGGAAAGATTACCCTCCCACATTTGTTCCCCTATCTTTCTCTTCCTGTCCTCCGCTCCCTTTCTCCTGGTGAATTTGGAAGTAATATTTGGGTTTCAGATGTCTATCTACACAATATGATTCAATCTCTCTGCAGAGAACTTTTGTGATGTGAGCCAAGATTCCTCCACCCTGCCATTCTCAGACTCATTCTGTTGCACACACGCACACGCATACACATTCTCTCTCTCTCACACACACATATACACGCGCTCCCCTTCTCACACACACTCTCTAACATTGTCTTTCTCGCACATGTTCTACCTCATACACATTCTCTGTACTACATGCTGTCTCAGCCAGTGTCTCTCTCATGCACTCTCTCATATTCTCTATCTCTCTCTAGTAGGCTCTTTTTCATACACTCTCTCTCTCTCTGTCTCACAGATCATCATCTTGCATGCTGTCTGTCTCCCCCTCTCTCTCCCCGTCTCCCCCTCTCTCTCCCCGTCTCCCCCTCTCTCTCCCCGTCTCTCTTTCCTCACGGGAAGGGGAGCAGATGGAGAATGAGGAGTGTGAGGAAGTTGTGGAGGATATGGAGTATGAGGTGTGTGGGGGGGGCGGGCTGCTGTGTGGAGAGAGGAAGCAGTGATCCCTGTATGATGAGGCTGCGTCTGGACGCTGACCCCTGCTGTAGACACACCAACTCTAGCTCGTTCTCCGGAACCATGCTCAGCGGGTGAACACAACATCCATCCTCCTGAGAAACTAATCCCTCCCCTCACCTCCAGTCCATCTATAACCCTCAATCCTATTAAATCCCATGTACTCATCCAGAAATCTGTTAAAAGACCCCAATGAGTTCACCTCCAGCCGATTCCACTCACCCACCACCCTCTGAGTGAAAAACTTACCCCTGACATCTCCTCTGTACTTGCTCCCCAGCACCTTCAACCTGTGTTCTCTCGTAGTGACCATTTCAGCCCTGGGAAATAGCTTCCAAGAATCCACTCTATCTATACCTCGCAACATCTTATAAACCTCTATGAGGTCACCCCGTCATCCATCATCTCTCCAGGGAGAAAAGACAGAACTTCCTCAACCTATCCTCATGAGTCATGCCTCCCAATCCAGGCAACGTCCTTGTAAATCTCTTCCCTTTCAATAGCTTCCACATCCTTCCTGTAATGAGGCGACCAGAACTGAGCACAGTACTCCAAGTGGGGTCTGACAAGGGTCTTATAAAGCTGCAGCATTATCTCCCGACTCCTAAACTCAATCCCTCGATTAATGAAGGCCAGTACACCGTACGCCTTCTTGACCACATCCTCCACCTGCGAGGCCGATTTAAGAGTCCTATGGACTCGGACCCCAAGGTTAATCTCTGTCCCACTCCAAGCTCTGACCCGTTTTTGCTCACACCTCCCTGACTCCCCCCTCTGTCTCCATCTCTGCTGGACAAACTGTCCAGAGTTGAAAAGGAGGGGGGGATTCCGAGCCTCAAACCCTTTGTGGTGTTCCGCTTTTCATCACGAGCCCTGGGACAGTTATTTCCCAGGAATCAGAAGACTATAAGGAAATCTGATCGAGACATTCAATACGGATGTATACAGTAGTCAAGATGATGAAACCAAATCAAATGGAAAATATAGAATATTGATAGGCAGAGGAATCTGGGCATACAGGTACGCAGGTCACTGAAACGCAGGTCAAAAAGGTAAGCAAGAAGGCATATGGCATGCTTGCCTTCATTGTCCGGGGCATTGAGTTTAAAAATTGGCAAATCATTACAATCTGTTCGCCCCCACCCCCCCACCCCCGCCCCACCCCCCACCCCCCCACACACAACCCCCCCAAAACACACCCCCCCCACCCGCCACAACCCACCCCACACGCCAACACTATAGTTAAGAAAGCCCTACCAACACCTCTACTTTCTCAGGAGGCTAAGGAAATTGGCATCTATCTCTCTCCCTCTGTCTCTCCATCTCCCCCTCTTTCTATTTCTTTGTCTTTCCCTCTCTGACTCTCCCTCTCCCTTTCTCTCTCTCCCCTCCCTTTGTCTTCCTCATGACCTCTCTCTCTTCATCTCTCTCTCTCCCCACCCCCCCCCTTTCTTTCCCTCTGTTTATCTATGTATTGACAATAATCTCTCCCTCAATGTCAACAGAACAAAGGAGGTTGTCATTGGCTTCAGGAAGCGTAAAGGAGAACATGCCCCTGTCTGCATCAACAGGGATGAAGTAGAAAGGGTCAAGAGCTTCAGGTTTTTGGGTGTCCAGGTCACCAACAACCTGTCCTGGTCCCCTCCATGCCAACGCTATAGTTAAGAAAGCCCCACCAACACCTCTACTTTCTCAGGAGGCTAAGGAAATTTGCCATGTCCGCTATCAACTTTTACAGATGCCCCATAGAAAACATCCTTTCTGGTTGTATCAAAGCTTGGGATGGGCTCCTGCTCTGCCCAAGACCGCAAGGAACTATAAAAGGGTCGTGAATGTTGCCCAGTCCCATCACGCAAACCAGCCTCCCATCCATCGACTCCATCTACACTTCCTGCTGCGTCAGGGAAAAGCAGCCGGCAGAATTAAGGAACCCCCACGCATCCCAGACATTGTCTCTTCCAGCTTCTTCCGTCGGAATAAAGATACAAAATTCTGAGGTCACGTACTGACCGACTCAAGAATACCTTCTTCCCTGCTGCTGTCAGACTTTTGAATGGACTTATCTTTTTCTATATCCTAGTTATGACTGTAACACTACATTCTGCACCCTCTCCTTTCTCCATGAACGGTATGCTTTGTCTGTACAGCACGCAAGAAACAATACATTTCGCTGTGTCACAATACATGTGACAATAATAAATCAAATCAAATCAAAATGGTACAACTTTATAGAGCCTTAGTGAGGCAACATTTGGAATATAGTGTTCAATTCTGGTCGCCACACTACCAGAAGGATGTGGAGTCTTTGGAGAGGGTACAGAAAAGATTTATCGGGATGTGGGGTGGTATGGAGGGCATTTGCCCTTGGACACACTCAATGTCCCAGCTTCTACAGCACTCTGTGATAAAAACTTCCAACCATTCACTATCCTCTGCCTGTGAGGAGTTCGTAACTTCTCACTGCGTCTGCACGGGTTTCGTCTGGATGCGCCAGTTTCCTCCTACAGTTCAAAGACGTGTGGGTTAGATGGATTGGCCATACTAAATTGCCTCTTAGTGTCCAAAGATGTGCAGGCTAGGTGGATTGGCCATGCTAAATTGTCCCTTAATGTCCAAAGATGTGCAGGTTAGGTGGATTGGCCATGCTAAATTGTCCCTTAGTGCCCAAAGATGTGCAGGTTAGGTGGATTGGCCGTGCTAAATTGTCCCTTAGTGTCCAAAGATGTGCAGGTTAGGTGGATTGGCCATGCTAAATTGCCCCCTTAATGTCCAAAGATGTGCAGGTTAGGTGGATTGGCCATGCTAAATTGCCCTTTAGTGTCCAAAGGTATGAGGGTTAGGTGGATTGATCATGCTAAGTATAACTTGGACAGAGCCTGGGTAAGATACTCTGTGAGTCAGTGCAGACTAGATGGGCTGAATGGCCTCCCTTTACACTGTGATTGCACACAGCTTATTCACTCACTCTCTCGTCTCTTTCACAAAGGAGATAAGATGATGGGAAAGAAACTGCTTGAGCTTGACTTCTGCTCCGTATATTCCTGATTATCCGTGCACGTGGAATAAACAGTGCCATCCGAGTATCGGTTCAGGATACTAACTCTCACAGACCATAGAACTGGAGACCGTTAACTACCTCAGCACCAGTGAAGTTCTCCCAGTTATTAATTGGGCTCCATAAAAAACTTTTATAGTTGCTTAAAGTTTATTTATTAGTGACACAAATTGGCTTACATTAACAACGCAATGAAATTACTGTGAAATCCCCTAGTCACCACATTCTTGTTCATGTCCACTAAAGGACAATTTAGCATGGCCAATCCACCTAACCCTCACATCTTTGGACACTAAGAGGCAATTTAGCACGGCCAATCCACCTAACCCTCACATCTTTGGACACTAAGGGGCAATTTAGCATGGCCATCCACCCTAACCTGCACATCTTTGGACACTAAGGGCAATTAGCATGCCAATCCACCTAACCTACACATCTTTGGACACTAAGGGACAATTTAGCACGGCAATCCACCTAACCTGCACATCTTTGGACACTAAGGGACAATTTAGCATGGCCAATCCACCCTAACCTGCACATCTTTGGACACTAAGGGACAATTTAGCATGGCCAATCCCCTAACCTACACATCTTTGGACACTAAGGGACAATTTAGCATGGCCAACCACCTAACCTCACATCTTTGGACACTAAGGGACATTTTGCATGGCCAATCCACCAACCTGCACATCTTGGACACTAAGGGGCAATTTAGCATGGCCAATCCACCCTAACTACACACTTGGACACTAAGGGACAATTTAGCATGGCCAATCCACCTAACCTGCACATCTTTGGACACTAAGGGGCAATTTAGCATGGCCAATCCACCTAACCCTCACATCTTTGGACACTAAGGGACAATTTAGCATGGCCAATCCACCTAACCTACACATCTTTGGGCACTAAGGGACAATTTGGCATGGCCAATCCACCTAACCTACACATCTTTGGACACTAAGGGACAATTTGGCATGGCCAAATCACATAACTTGCACACCTTCCTTACCGCTCTGTAGAGACTTCCTTGGCAGTATAAAGAGGGATTGGATAATTTTGTGAACAAAGAACAAAAACAAAGTCGAACTCAGGGACAGGCCCTTCGGCCCTCCAAGCCTGTACCAATCGTGATACCCTAACTAAACTACAAATAAACCCTTCTGTCCTTAGCCCGTCCATATCTCTCTACTCCCTCCCTATTCATGGACCCATCCAGATACCTCTTAAGTGTTACTAATGTTCCTGCTTCCACCACCTCCTCTGGCAGCGCATTCCGGACACCCACCCCTCTCTGTGTGAAAAACCTCCCCCACGGCACATCTCCCTTAAACTTTCCCCCTTGACCCTGTGCCCCCCCGTGTAATTGACCCTTCCATCCTGGGGAAAAAGCCTCTGACTATCCATCCTGTCTATGCCTCTCATTTTGTCGATCCTCTATCAGGGTCTCCCCCTGCCTCAGCCTCCGTCTTTCCACTGAAAACAATCCCAGTTTATCCGACCTCTCCTCATTGCCCTCAAGACCAGGTCGACATCCTGGTGAACCTTCTCCGCCCTCTCTCCAAAGCTTCCTTCTGGGAATGTGGTGACCAAAACTACACGCAATGCTCCACATGCGGTCTAATTAAAGTTTTATAACTCAACTTGCCAACTTTTATACTCGGCTGATGAAAGCAAACGCACCTTCCGTCTTGTTAATCACCTCTCATCATTGTGGAGACTTGCAGTCCCTTCAGGGAAAGGGAGGCAAGGTGCCAGGAGAATGAGCGGGGAGGGGTTCCCAGGGTGGGTGTAAGGTCAGAATGTGAACTGGCCCCTGAGCAGAACAGGCAGCATAAAGAGAGTGCACAGAGATTCACAATCAAGGGAGAGGAACCGAGTGCAGGAACTCACAGAGGGAGGACGGCTGAGGGACAGAGGCAGATACCAGTGGACCAATCACATGGGACCCAAGGGCTGCCTTGTGGATGAGGGGGTGGGGGTTCATTAGACCTGGGGAAGGACTGAGGGAAGAGGACAGAAAGTCCCAGCCAGCGTCCTCTGATTATAGACACACACGCACACAGAGACACAAACACACACACACAGAGACACACACACACACACAGAGAGGGAGAGAGAGAGAGAAAGAAAGACACAGAGAGACACAGAGAGAGAGAGAGACACAGAGAGAGAGAGAGAGACACAGAGAGACAGACAGACAGACAGACAGACAGAGAGAGACACAGAGAGACACAGAGAGAGAGAGAGAGAGAGAGACAGAGAGACACAGACACACAAAGAGAGAGAGAGACACAGACACAGAGAGAGAGAGAGGCACAGACACAGAGAGAGAGAGAGAGACACAGACACAGAGAGAGAGAGAGAGACAGAGACAGAGAGAAAGACAGAGAGAGAGAGAAAGACACAGAGGCCAGAGAAAGAGACAATCGGCAGCAACTCATAATTGAGACCACTTAGAAGGAGGGGGAGGGGGGGGTGGTGGTGGTGGAGGAGACACAGGGGGAACACCACTATCTCCAAGTTCCCCCCTCCGAGCCACTCACCATCCCGACTTGGAAATATATCAGCCGTTCGCTCACTGTGGCTGGAGTCAAAATCCTGGAACTCCCTCCCTAACAGCACTGTGCGTGTACCTACACCACACATGGGGACTGACTGATGTCTAATCCCAATCCTGGAACTCCCTCCCGAACAGCACTGTAGGCTGCAGACAGCAGGTCTCAGTCTAACAGGCCCCGGCCTAGCCAGACACAGCTCTGCAGCACTTGGCCAAAACAGGCCCTAGCAGCACTGAGTCGAACAGGACCCAGCCTAGCAGGTGTTAGCCTAACAGGCCTCAGCCCAGTAGGCCGCAGCCCAGCAGCACTGAGCTGAACTGACCCCAGCCTAGCAGGTGTTAGCCTAACAGGCCTCGGCCCAACAGGCCGCAGCCCAGCAGTGCTGAGCCAAACAGGCCCCAGCCTAGTAGGCCGCAGCCCAGCAGCGCTGAGCCGAACAGGCCCCAACCCAGTAGGCCGCAACCCAGCAGCGCTGAGCCTAACAGCCCCAGCAGCCCATCGATCCAGACAGTCTGGGGGAAAAACTGAGACAGAGAGACATAAAGGCAAACAATAGCCACTCAAACTCCTCCAGCTGAGCACTCGAAAGGTCAGGTCGGTGTTATTTATTGGAAAAAAGGCACAACTAAACAAGATCTAAAGTGCCGGAGCTCGAGGTACGTGCCTCTTGAGTGCCTGCCTGCCTCTCTTCATTTATCAAGTGTTTCACTCGCCCTGTCTCTGCACCTTATAAGCTCCAATGGCTGCGCGACAGGCAGATTGGACATCTGCCCACTCAACTATTAACCCTTGCTGACATCAATCTGTCGAGTCCCGTCTGACACAGAGGATTTGGATTGTAATGGGGCGCGAGTGTCGAAACCAATCGTAGAATCCCTGCAGAGTAGACGTGCGCCATTCGGCCCATCGAGCCTGCACTACCTCTGAGACAGCATCTGTACCCAGGCCATGCCCTCCGCTGTAACACCACACACATTTAGCATGGCCAATCCACCTAACCTGCACATCTTCACAGATTGTATTGCCCCTGCCCTGGGAGTGTTTGATGGGGGGACAGTGTAGAGGGAGCTTTACTCTGTATCTAACCCTGTGCTGTACCTGTCCTGGGAGTGTTTGATGGGGGGACAGTGTAGAGGGAGCTTTACTCTGTATCTAACCCCGTGCTGTACCTGTCCTGGGAGTGTTTGATGGGGGGACAGTGTAGAGGGAGCTTTACTCTGTATCTAACCCCGTGCTGTACCTGTCCTGGGAGTGTTTGATGGGGGGACAGTGTAGAGGGAGCTTTACTCTGTATCTAACCCCGTGCTGTACCTGTCCTGGGAGTGTTTGATGGGGGGACAGTGTAGAGGGAGCTTTACTCTGTATCTAACCCCGTGCTGTACCTGTCCTGGGAGTGTTTGATGGGGGACAGTGTAGAGGGAGCTTTACTCTGTATCTAACCCCGTGCTGTACCTGTCCTGGGAGTGTTTGATGGGGGGACAGTGTAGAGGGAGCTTTACTCTGTATCTAACCCCGTGCTGTACCTGTCCTGGGAGTGTTTGATGGGGACAGTGTAGAGGGAGCTTTACTCTGTATCTAACCCCGTGCTGTACCTGTCCTGGGAGTGTTTGATGGGGACAGTGTAGAGGGAGCTTTACTCTGTATCTAACCCCGTGCTGTACCTGTCCTGGGAGTGTTTGATGGGGGGGACAGTGTAGAGGGAGCTTTACTCTGTATCTAACCCCGTGCTGTACCTGTCCTGGGAGTGTTTGATGGGATATTACCTTTGAATTTGCGCTAATTTGTTCTCCACAGCAACACTGAATCTCTCAAACAGATAGCATATAAAACAACTTCTTCACCTTGTAACGGAACTGGGACAATTCATTGGACATGTATCCATTGAACAGGGCGACACACTGGGGGTTAGCACTGCTGTCTCACAGAGCCAGCAACCCAGGTTCGACACCTGGCCTTGGGCCACTGAATGTCTGGAGTATGCATGTTCTCCCTGTATCTGTGTGGGTTTCCTCCAGATGATCTGGATTCCTCTCATAGTCCAAAGATGTGCAGGTTAGGGTGGATTGGCCGTGCTAAATTGCCCCTTAGTGTCCAAAGATGTGCAGGTGAAGGGGGGTAAATACATGGCTTACGGGGACTGAGTAAATGCTCTGTTGGAGTTTGGTGCAAACTCAATGGGCCGAATGGCCTCCTTCTGCACTGCAGCGATTGCACTGTGTCTTGGGCTCTGGGTTTGGATTCCAGGTAAACGCCCCCCTCTGCTGGCGGTGTGTGGGATTGCCGGCGACTGTTCCCTCCGCTGCCAGAAACATTGGCCCAGATTCTGAGCTTCATTGCTTGTTGCTGATCGTCAAAACGAGCTACCCACCGCAGTTCCGGCAGCCTTTACAAAGGGGATTGCAACTCCCGTTAGCTCGAGACTGGCGCTAACATTGGTGGCTCTCAGAGCCTGCAGCCGAGGGGGAGCACCTTGCGGCTCAAGTGGCCAATCACGTTGATGCACTCCCACGGGCAGCAAAGCAGGAAGTGCCCTACCTCTCCCCACCACCCCCCGTCATTCTTCCGACCTTTTCTCTTAAACTGAATTTTACATAGCTGGACTAAAGACCAGGATTTAACTGTGGGAACATGCTGAAAGTAAAGCTTATTTATGATCAGAAGCAGGCTCACATTAACACCGCAATGAAGTTACTGTAAAAATCCCCCGAGTTGCCACACTCCAGTGCCTGATCGGGTACACAGAACTTAGCATCTAACCAATGTGAGACAGAGAGAGAGGCAGACAGACAGAGAGAGAGACAGACAGAGAGAGAGGCAGACAGACAGAGAGAGAGGCAGACAGACAGACAGAGAGAGACAGAAATGAGGGATTTAGGGAGGGAATTCCAGAGCTTAGGGACCACCCTAGGCCACCAATGGTTACAGAGATAAGGAGGGGGTGTAGGAGAGATGGAGGAGGTTACAGAGAGAGGGAGAGTGTGTGGGAGGCTAGAGGAGGTTACAGAGATAGGGAAGGGGTCAAGGGGACTGGAGGAGGTTATAGAGATAGGGAGAGGGTGCAGGGGGTTACAAGAGATAGGGAGGGGGTGTAGGGGGTGAGGAGGTTTGCGAGATAGGGAGGGGGTGTAGGGGGCTGGAGGGGTTACAGAGATAGAGAGGGTGTGTAGGGGGGCTGGAGGAGGTTACACAGATAGGGAGGGGTGTAGGGTGGAGGGAGGGTTACAGAGATAGAGGTGGGGTGTAGGGGGCTGGAGGAGGTTACAGAGATAGGAGGGGGTGTAGGGGCTGGAGGGGGTTACAGAGATAGGGAGGGGGTGTAGGGGCTGGAGGAGGTTACAGAGATAGGGAGGGGTGTAGGGGCTGGAGGAGGTTACAGAGATAGGGATGGGATTTGACTGGTTGAAATAGAACATAGAACATAGAACATTACAGCGCAGAACAGGCCCTTCGGCCTTCGATGTTGCGCCGACCAATTAGGAAAAAGCAATGACCCTCTAACCTAAACCATTCCCTTTTCGTCCATAAACTTATCTACTAACCTCTTAAACGCCACCAAATTGGCGCATCTACAACTGACGCAGGCAGGGCATTCCATACCCTTACCACCCTCTGGGTAAAGAACCTACCTCTGACATCCGTCCTATAACTACCACCCCTTAATTTAAAGCTATGTCCCCTCGTGCTAGCTTTCTCCATCCTAGGAAAAAGGCTATCACTGTCCACCCTATCTAAAACCTCTAATCATCTTATATGTTCAATAAGGTCTCCCTTAGCCGCCTCCTTTCTAACGAAAACAACCTCAAATCCCTCAGCCTCTCCTCATAAGACCTGCCCTCCATACCAGGCAACATCCTGGTAAACCTCCTCTGTACCCTCTCCAATGCCTCCACATCTTTCTTATAATGCGGGGCCAGAACTGCACACAATACTCCAAGTGCGGCCGCACTAGAGTTTTGTACAGTTGCAACATGACGTTGCGGCTCCGAAATTCAATCCCCCTACCAATAAAAGCTAAGACTCCATATGCCTTCTTAACAACCTTATCGACTTGACTGCCTACTTTCAGGGATCTATGCACAAATACACCAAGATCCCTCTGTTCATCAACACTATTAAGAATCCTACCATTAGCCCTATACTCTACACATTTATTATTCCTGCCAAAGTGCATTACCTCACACTTTTCCACATTAAACTCCATTTGCCACCTCTCGGCCCAGCTCTGCAACTTGTCCAAGTCTCTCTGCAAACTATAACACCCCTCTTCACTATCTACCACTCCTCCAACTTTGGTGTCATCCACAAATTTACTAATCCATCCTTCATTACCCTCATCCAGATCATTTATAAAAATTACAAACAGCAGGGGCCCCAAAACAGATCCCTGAGGTACACCACTTGTAACCGAACTCCATGATGAATATTTCCATCAACCACCACCCTCTGTCTTCTATCAGCTAGCCAATTCCTAATCCAATTAGCTAAATCACCCTCTATCCCATACATCTGCATTTTCTGCAGAAGCCTTCCATGGGCCACCTTATCGAACGCCTTACTAAAGTCCATATATACCACATCAACTGCCTTACCCCCATCCACCTCTTTGGTCACTTTTTCAAAAAACTCAATAAGGTTAGTAAGGCACAACCTACCCTTCACAAAACCATGCTGACTATCCCCAATCAATTCATTTCTCTCTAAATAACTATAAATCCTATCCCTAATAATTCTTTCCAATACTTTGCCCACACACAAAAATAAGACTCACCGGTCTATAATTCCCAGGAAAGTCTCTATTCCCCTTCTTGAACAATGGGACCACATTCGCTATCCTCCAGTCTTCCGGCACTATACCCGTAACCAACGACGACCTGAAGATCAGAGCCAGAGGCTCTGCAATCGCCTCTCTCCTTTCGCCTCCCAGAGATCCTAGCGTAAATCCCGTCCGGCCCGGGGACTTATCTAACTTCAAACCCTCAAGAATATCTAGCACATCCTCCTTATCTACTTCAATACTTTCCAGTTTGCAACCCTGTATCCCAGTGTTCTCCACAACTACATTTACATTCCCTGCGTGAATACCGAAGAGAAATATTTATTCAGTGCCTCTCCAATCTCTTCAGGCTCCACGCACAACTTCCCACTGCTGTCTCTGACTGGCCCTAATCTTGCCCTAACCAATCTTCTATTCTTAACATATCTAAAGAAAGCTTTAGGATTCTCCTTGATCCTATCAGCCAAAGTCTTCTCGTGTCCCCTTTTAGCTCTCCTCAACTCACTCTTTAGCTCCCTCCTGGCTAATCTATAGCTATCCATTGCACT
This sequence comes from Sphyrna mokarran, assembly GCA_024679065.1. Taxonomy (NCBI): domain Eukaryota; kingdom Metazoa; phylum Chordata; class Chondrichthyes; order Carcharhiniformes; family Carcharhinidae; genus Sphyrna; species Sphyrna mokarran. The sequence goes on along the minus strand of JAGIQG010000039.1, from coordinate 6,384,421 downwards.
AACTGAGCCTTCAAGCCTCATCCTGACATAAGCCTCCTTTTTCCTTTTAACCAGCGAATTAACTTTTTTAGTACACCAAGGTTCCCTTACTCGACCATTTCCTCCTTGCCTGACAGGGACATACTTATCAAGGACTCGCAGTAGCTGCTCCTTGAATAAGCTCCACATTTCAGATGTTCCCAGTCCCTGTAGTTTCCTAGTCCAACCTATGCACCCTAATTCCCTCCTTATGGCCTCATAATTACCATTCCCCCAGCTATAACTACTGCCCCCAGGTTCGTGCCCATCCCTATCCATCACTAAGGTGAACGTAACCGAATTGTGGTCACTATCACTAAAATGTTCACCAACTTCCAAGTCTAACACCTGGTCTGGCTCATTGTCCAGCACCAAATCCAATGTAGCCACACCTCTAGTTGGCCTATCTACATACTGAGTCAAAAAATCTTCCTGCACACTTTGTATAAAAACTGACCCCTCTAACGAGCTAGAGCTATAGCTATTCCAATCAATATTAGTAAAGTTAAAGTCCTCCATAACAATTACCCTATTACTTTCACTCCTGTCCAGGATCGACTTTGCAATCCTTTCCTCTACCTCTCTAGAACTTTTAGGAGGTCTATAAAAGACTCCCAACAGGGTGACCTCTCCTCTCCTGTTTCTAATCTCAGCCCATACTACCTCAACAGACAAGTCCTCATCAAACTTCCTTTCTGTCACTGTGAACAGTCTTTGACTAATAATGCCACTCCTCCCCCCCTTCTACCTCCTTCTCTACTCCGACTGAAGCATTTGAACCCCAGAACCTGCAACAACCATTCCTGTCCCTGCTCTATCCATGTCTCTGAAATGGCCACAACACTGAAGTTCCAGGTACACTCTCATCTCTCTCCTCTCTCTCCCCCCCGCGCACTCTCTCCTCTCCTCGCCCCCCCCGCACTTCTCTCCTCTCTCTTCCCCCCCGCGCACTCTCTCCTCCTCTCTCTTCCCCGCGCACTCTCTCCTCTCTCTTCCCCCCCGCGCACTCTCTCCTCTCTCTCCCCCCCGCGCACTCTCTCCTCTCTCTTATCCCCCCCCCGCGCACTATCTCCTCCTCTCTCTCCCCCCCCGCCACTCTCTCCTCTCTCTCCCCCCGCGCACTCTCTCCTCTCTCTCCCCCCCGCGCACTCTATCCTCTCTCGCTCTCTCCCCCCCGCGAACTCTCATCTCTCTCTCTTCTCTCTCTCCCCCGCGCACGTCTCGCGTCTCTCTTCTCTGTCCCCTGGCGCACTCTCGTTCTCTCTCTCTGTTCTCCCGCGCACTCTCGTCTCCTCTGTCTCCCCCTCTCACATCTCTGTCTCTCTCTCTCTCGCCTGGCGCACATCTCGTCTCTCTCTCTCTCTCTCCCCCGCGCACTCATCGTCTCTCCTCTCTCTCTCCCGCTCTCCTCTCGTCTCTCTCCACTCTCTCTCCTCGCACTCCCCCGCGCACAGGTCTCGTCTCTCTTCGTTTCTCCCGCACGCACCTTCTCGTCTCTCTCTGCGTCTGCTCCCCCGCGCACTCTCGTCTCTCTCTCTCTCTCCCGCGCACTCTCGTCCTCTCTCTCTCTCCCTCCGCGCACTCTCGTCTCTCCTCTCATCCCCTCGCGTCTCGTCCCTCTCTCTCCCCCCACCTCCGTGCACGTCTCGTCTCTCTCTCTCTCTCCATCGCGCACTCTCGTCTCCTCTCTCTCTCCCCCACCACCCGCGCACTCTCGTCTCTCTCTCTCTCCCCCGCGCACTCTCGTCTCTCTCTCTCTCCCCCGCGCACTCTCGTCTCTCTCTCTCTCCCCTGTGCGCGCACACTGTCTCTTTCACACACTCTCTCATACAATGTTTCTTTCAGACAACACACAGTTACTTGTTGCTGCTTGTCAGGCAGTGGGGGTCAGCACCGTACGCAGACTGACACTAGGGAGATAATGAGTGATTCAATGAGGGAGAGAGGACAACTTGCTCAACAGATGTACAGTTGAACGTGCTTCAAGAAGGAACTCAGTCAGATACTTGTGGGAGTTGGAGGGTTAATGTTGACAGGTGGTCAGAAGCTACCTCCTACCGATCGTCACCTGTGTGAACACAAATCTCACTTCTTTGATACAGCCATTCCCAATGTAAAGATATAATCATCATGGAGTTGATCCAATCTCTGGTGTTCAAGGGGGTCTAAATAGGGGTGGTACAGTGGGTCAGCACTGCTGTCTCTCAGTGCCAGGGACCAGGTTCAATTCCCAGCTGGGGTCACTGTCTGTGTGGAATCTGCATGTTCTCCCCGTGTCTGCATGGGTTTCCTCTGGGTGCTCCGGTTTCCTCCCACAGTCCAAAGATGTGCGGGTTAGGTGGATTGGCCATGCTAAATTGCCCTTTAGTGGCCAAAGATGTGCAGGTTAGGTAGTTTGGGCACTAAGGGGCAATTTGGCATGGCCAATCCACCTAACCTACACGTCTTTGGACACTAAGGGGCAATTTAGCATGGCCAATCCACCTAACCTGCCATCTTTGGACACTAGGGGTAATTTAGCATGGCCAATCCACCTAACCTGCACATCTTTGGACACTAAGGGGTAATTTAGCATGGCCAATCCACCTAACCCGAACATCTTTGGACACTAAGGGGTAATTTAGCATGGCCAATCCACCTAACCCGAACATCTTTGGACACTAAGGGGCAATTTAACATGGCAAATCCACCTAACCTGTCCATCTTTGTCCATTAAGGGACAATTTAGCATGGCCAATCCACCTAACCTGGAGCATGGGAGGAAACCAGAGCACCCAAGAGACTGTGGGTGGGAGGCTCACTCTCCAACAGACCATTTTTTAATTATTTGTCCGTGGGACACAGGTGTCACTGGCTGGGCCAGCATTTGTTGCCATCCCTAGATGCCCCTTGGAAGGGCAGTTGAGAGTCAACCATATTGCTGTGGAGTCACACGTAGGCCAGACCAGGGTAAGGACGGCAGATTTCCTTCCCTAAAGAGAACCGGATGGGTTTTTCTGACAATGGGTCATCAGTAGATTCTTAATCCCAGATTTTTTTTTTATTGAATTCAAATTCCACCATGGCGGGATTCGAACCCCACAACGTTAGCTGAGTTTCTGGATTAATAGTCCAGCGATAATACCACTAGGCCATCACTTCCCTCCCCCCAACACTTCATGTCCAGGAACTCACCTTTCAGATCCAGGTTCCGAGCACCATTCGAGTGCTGGGTCACCGTCCTGGAGTCAATCTTGAGGGTGTGGACATTATTGGGGTCCCTCGACACCATCACGTTATGCCATTGGTTGTCATTGATGGGCTTCTCTGAGTTCCCCTTCATCAGGGAAGGTCCGTTCCCCAGGTCGAAGACGTAATGGAGGTACCTGTTAAAGGATCAAATGTCAAGGAATGCGATATTGGAAGGTCGCGTACAGAGGGGAGATAAAAGTTCAAGCTTATTTATTAGTGTCACAAGTAGGCTTAACACCACAATGAAGTTACTGTGAAAAGCCCCTAGTCGCCACACTCCTGGTTGGGAACACAGAGAGAATTTGGAACAGCCAATCCACCTAACCTTTAAAATTTATTCATTTTTATTGTCACAAGTTGGCTTACATTAACACTGCAATGAAGTTACTTTGTCTATCTCCTTAGTTGCCACAGTCCAATGCCTGTTTGGGTACACAGAGAGTTTAGCATGGCCAATCCACCTAACCTGCACATCTTTGGACACTAAGGGGCAATTTAGCATGGCCAATCCATCTAACTTGCGCATCTTTGACACTAAGGGGCAATTTAGCATGGCCAATCCACCTAACCTACACATCTTTGGACACTAAGGGGCAATTTAGCATGGCCAATCCATCTAACCTGCACATCTTTGACACTAAGGGGCAATTTAGCATGGCCAATTCCCACTAATCTGTACATCTTTGGACACCAAAAGACAATTTAGCATGGCCAATCCACCTAATATACACATCTTCGGCGTGTGGGAGGAAGCCAGAGCACCCGGAAGAAACCCACGCGGACACGGGAGAGAACTCTACACAGACAGTGACCCGAGGCCTGGAATCGAACCCTGGGCCCTCTAAGGCCTCAGTAAGAATTTAGCAACACCAATTTATAATCCAACCGATTTATTTGATAGTAAAAAAGCGAGCTTTCGACTCTTGTGTCTTCTTCAGGCAAATGCAGTGTTCTGGTCTGCAATAGCACACATCAGCACAGTCAGAGATTGCTGATTAGAATGCGAATCCTTACATCTAACCTGCTATTCAAGTGTTAAAGTGGCGAACAATGTGTGTGAAGGGAATCCTGAGCATTGTTGGAGAATTGTGTATTTTCTCCAGACAGCGCAGTAAGTGAGGTTTTTTGCTAACCCAGGCAAGTTACGGGGGTTACTCTAAGGCCAGCAGTGCTGACCACCGTTCCCCCCATCTTCCAGTGTCAAGCTCGGTTGAGAATGTTTCCATTCTTCCCCTACCCTTCTCCTGGCCCCCACCCTCAAAGCTTCTAAACTCCAGGACAACACTAGTTCGGGGGGTTGGGGGGTGGAGGCTGTGGGAGAGCATTAATAGAACATAGAAAACCACAGCACAAACAGGCCCGTCGGCCCACAAATTGCACTGATCATCTCCCTACCTACCAGTCCCATTAAATCCCATGTACTCATCCAGAAGTCTCTTAAAAGACCCCAGCGATTTCACCTCCACGACGGCAACCGATTCCACTCACACACCACCCTCTGAGTGAAAAACCTACCCCTGACATCTCCTCTGTACCTGCTCCCCAGCACCTTAAACCTGTGTCCTCTCGTAGCGACCATTTCACCCCTGGGAAAAAGCCTCCGATAATCCAACTATACATCTCAACATCTTATAAACCTCTATCAGGTCACCCCCTCACTCTTCATCTCTCCAGGGAGAAAAGACCAAGTTTCCTCAACCTATCCTCATAAGGCATGCCTCCCAATCCAGCAACATCCTTGTAAATCTCCTCCCTATTAAATCACTTCCATAACCTTCTTGTAGTGAGGCGACCAGAATTGCGCACGGTACTCCAAGTGGGGTTTGACAAGGGTCTTATAAAGCTGCAGCATTACCTCCCGACTCCTAAACTCATCAGTCCCTTGATCGATGAAGGCCAGTATACCGTATATCTTCTTGACCACATCCTCCACCTGCGAGGCCGATTTAAGACCCGGACCCCAAGGTCCTTCTGCTCCTCAACACTGCTAAGAGTCTTACCCTTAATATTGTACTCCTTCATCCCATTGGACCTGCCAAAATGGATATTTATCCGGAATTAATAGAATTAATACTCCAGTGGAGCATACCCACCCTTTGACGAGCTCCACCACAATGAAATCATTGCCGTCTCCGCTATTGTAGAGGATGAGGCCATCAATAGCGGTGGTCTTGAACTGGAAGAAGAGATGCATAGAGGTGTAGGCTTGTAGAGTGGCCAACGCCAGGTAGCTGGACTTCGTCTTGAAGGTCACGGGGTCCGCGATAATGTCCCGCATGCCAAAGAAGGCGTTGAGCTCACAGTAGCTGATGTCCCCGTTCTTGCAGAGGTCGATGTAGTCCATGCCGTTGACGCTCAGGCTCTGCAGGTGCCCAATAAAGTTGGACGGCACTACAGCAATGAACCGCTTCTCCGTCATTATGCCCGTCTCAATGTTGTGGAACTCCAGCCGGGTGTGATCGCCGGCCATTTGCCCTGCAGGCGACAAAGGCAACAACCTTTCGTTAAAGGTAGGAGGCTGTTCGGCCCTCCGAGCCTACTCTCCCATTCACCGCTCATGGGGTAAAGAGCAGGTTATTGAGTTGGATAATCACCCATGATCGTAATAATCATCTGAAGGTTCACACGCATGGCGGAGCAGTTTCAATGGGCCAATCCACAGTTAGGAAGGCAAATGCAATGTTGGACTTTAGAAGGACGAGGGGGGGGTATTTTATTGAAACTTATAGGATACTGCGAAGCCTGGATAGAGTGGACATGGAGAGGATGTTTCCACTAGTTGGAGTACTGTGTGCAGTTTTGGTCGCCGCATTCGAGGAAGGATATATTGGCCTTGGAAGGGGTGCAGAGAAGGTTCACTAGGCTGATACCAGAGATGAGGGATTATGAGGAGAGACCAAATAGGCTAGGTTTGTACTCGTTGGAGTTTAGAAGGCTGGGAGGGGATATACAGAGACGTATAAGATAATGAAGGGGATGGATAGGGTAGAGGTTGAGAGACTCTTCCCGCTTAGCAAAGATAACAGGACTAGAGGGCACAGCCTCAAGATTGGGGGGTGTTGGGGGGGGGGGGCGTTTAGATCAGAGTTGACGAGGAATTTCTTCACACAGAGGGTGGTGCATCTTTGGAATTCTCTGCCTGTTGAAGTGGAGTCTTCCTCGCTGAATATAGTGAAGTCAAGAGTGGATAGGTTTTTGATTGACAAGGGAATTAAGGGTTACGGGAGAAAGCGGGAAGCAGTACTGAACCACTGCAGATCAGCGATGATCTTATTGAATGGCGGGGCAGACTCGAGGGGCTGGATGGCCTTACTCCTGCTCCTATTTCTTATGTTCATGTTCTCCCTCAACCTATCCTCACAAGGCATGCCATTTAATCCCGATAAGGTTGTCTTAGCTCCGGATTTTAGCTGAGTAATGTTCCTTCAATTTTGTTGCTTCTCAATGAGGAAATCTCTCTGCTCACTTTGTGAGGCAACACTGCCCTCTCCTGATTAAGAGCACATACAACAGTAACTCTCACCCAAGCCAAAAATCTCAATCACTACCATTGCGCTTCAGAAGAGAAGTCTGTCTTCAATCTCGCCCAAAACACAGCCTCCGTTTGCCACGCAGCCGAGATCCGTGGCAACGCCTCTCCTCTCATTTCCGCCCCCCTCAGTGTTAACAAGACAAAGGAGATTGTCATCGACTTTAGGAAGCATAAAGGAGAACATGCCCTCTATCAACAGGGGGACGGAGCGGAAATTGTCGGGAGTTTCAGGTTTCTAGGCGTCCAGTTCACCAACAACCTGTCCTGGTCTCCCCCCGCCCCCACACGCCAACACTATCATACAATCTCCACAGTGCAGAAGGAGGCCATTTGGCCCATCAAGTCTGCACCGGCCATAGTCCTACCCAAGCCCCGTGCCCGTAACCCTGCATATTTACCCTCGTAATCCTCTTGCTGCTAAGGGGGAATTTTGCAAGGCCAATCCACGTTACATGGGTAAGATGGGTATAGAGGGTTATGAGACAAATGCGGGCAATTGGGACAAGCTTAGGGGTTTTAAAAAATAGGCGGCACGGACAAGTTGGGCCGAAGGGCCTGTTTCCATGCTTTAACCTCTCTGACTATGATCGAATCCACCTAACCCACACGTCTTTGGACACTAAGAGGCAATTTAGCATGGCCAATCCATCTAACCTACACATCTTTGGACACTAAGGGGCAATTTAGCATGGCCAATCCACTTAACCCGCATATCTTTGGACACTAAGAGGCAATTTAGCATGGCCAATCCATCTAACCTACACATCTTTGGACACTAAGGGGCAATTTAGCATGGCCAATCCACTTAACCCGCATATCTTTGGACACTAAGAGGCAATTTAGCATGGCCAATCCACCTAACCTACACATCTTTGGACATTAAGGGATAATTTAGCATGGCCAATCCTCCTAACCTGCACATCTTTGGACACTAAGGGGCAACTTAACATGGCCAATCCACCTAACCTGCACATCTTTGGAGTGTGGGAGGAAACCAGAGCACCCATTGGAAACGCACGCAGACACGGGAGAACATGCAGACTCCACACAGACAGTGACCCACGCCAGGATTTGAACCTGGGTCGCTGAAACTGTGAGGCAACTGACTCAAGAACAGCTTCTTCCCTGCTGTCAGAATTTTGAATGGACCTACTTTGCATTAATTTCATCTTTCTCTACACCCTAGCTGTGACTGCAACACAACATTCTGCACCCTCTCCTTTCCTTCTCTATGAACAGCATTCCCATACTCCGTCTCCTCATTAAAATCGAGTTGGAGGGGAACTTGGCCAACCTCTTCGACACTTGCTGATGACACCAAGATTGGTGGAGTAGTGGATGAGGTGGAGGGCTGTTACAGGCTGCAAAGAGACATTGATAGGACGCAGAGCTGGGCCAAAAAGTGGCAGATGGAGTTTAACCCTGATAAGTGCGGGCTGATTCATTTTGGTTGGACAAACTTGAATGCGGATTACAGGGTCAACAGCAGGATTTTAAGGAATATGGAGGAACCGAGAGATCTTGGGGTTCATATCCACAGATCTCTGAAGGTTGCCACTCAATGAATAGAGCTTATAGGCTTATAGTGTATTAGCATTTATTAACAGGGGGTTTGAGTTTAAGAGCCGTGGGGTTATGCTGCAACTATACCAGACCTTGGTGAGACCACATTTGGGATATTGTGTTCAGTTCTGGTTGCAGAAGGATGTGGAAGCAGTGGAGAGAATGCAGAGGAGATTTACCAGGATGCTGCCTGGTTTTGGAGGGTAGGTCTTATAAGGAAAGGTTTGAGGGAGCTGGGGCTTGGAGCGGAGGAGGATGAGAGGCAACTTAATAGAGGTTTATAAGATGATGAGAGGGATAGATAGAGTGGACATGCAAAGATTATTTCTTCAGGTGCATGTAGCTGTTACTAAGGAGCATAACTATAAGGTTCACAGTGGGAGATGTAGGAGGGATGTTCAAGGTAGATTCTTCAATCAGAGAGTGGTTGAGGTGTGGGATAGACTGCCTGCTGTGATAGTGGAGTCTAACACTTTAGGAACTTTCAAGCGGTTATTGGATAGGCACATGGAACACTCCCCAGGGAGTGGGGATAGCTTGATCTCAGCATGAAGGTAAGTGGAAAAGCAAATAGCGTGGAAGGCGCGGAAAGTCTGCAGAGAGATCTGGATAGGCTGAGCGAGTGAGGAAAGACCTGGCAGATGGAGTGTAACATTAGCAAATGTGAGATTATCCACTTTGGTAGAAAGAATAGTGGGAGGGATTATTATTTAAAAGCATGCTACGGTGCAGAGGGATCTGGGGGTCTTTGTGCACAAATCGCAAAAATCCAGTCTGCAGGTGCAGTAGGTGATCAAGAAGGCGAATGGGATGTTGTCCTTTACAGCGAGGGGGGGATAGAATATAAAAGCAGGGAGGTCTCACTGCAATTGTACAGGTGAGGCTGCAGCTGGAGTACTGTGGGCAGTTTTGGTCAGATATTGTGGGCATATGTTGGCTTTGGAGGGAGTGCAGAGAAGGTTCACTAGGCTGATACCAGAGATGAGGGGGTTAGCCTAGGAGAAGAGATTGAATAGACAAGGTCTGTACTCGAAGTTTAGAAGGCTGAGGGGGGATCATATAGAGACTTATAAGATAATGAAGGGGCTAGATAGGGTAGAGAGATTCTTCCCGCTTAGAAAGGAAGCCCGAACTAGAGGGCACAGCCTCAAAATAAGAGGGGGGGGGGCAGTTTAGATCGGAGTTGAGGAGGAACTTCTTTACTCAAAGGGTGGTTAATGTCTGGAATTCTCTGCCCATTGAAGTGGCGGAGGCTCCCTCGCTGAATATATTGAAGTCATGGGTAGATAGGTTTCTGATAGAGAAGGGAATTAAGGGGAGAAAGCGGGAAAGTGGAACTGAACCACTTCAGATCAGCCATGATCTTATTGAATGGCGGGGACAGGCTCAAAGGACTAGATGGCCTACTCCTGTTTCTTATGTTCTTGGGTTTGGACATGGCTCAGCACAACATTAAGGGCCTGTGCCGTGCTGTAATGTTCTGTGTTCTATTGCTTGAGATCCGACCCACTTGTAGTGGTGTCAAGGCAACCTTGAAAGTGGAGTTGGAGGGGAACTTGGCCACCCCTACTTTGACCCTTTGCCTTACCTTCCACAGTGATATTGTCCACGGACAATTGTAGCCCCTTGCCCCGGCGAACGACCCTCACTGTATGCCACTCATTGTCATTCATCTTCTGTCCGGAGTACAACATTTCGGGCCCCTTGCCTGTGGCGGAAAAGTGCGGGAACGTTAGGGCCAACAGGGAGCGAGACGCGCACCACATGCACGCACCCACTCACGGGCAACACAAACTTCTACGGCCTGAAGTGGAGAGAAGAGAAACATAGGGACGCGCGGTTTGACCCAAAAACCCCACCCCACTTGGCGAAAGCGTTCTCGAGGGTGCCTTGTCAGACTCTCTCTCTGTCCCCTTCCTCGTGACAAACAACGCGAGGCCTACGGTGTTTAGGCAGCTTTGATGGTCAAACAACCCCGCTCCAATCCAACCAGGCCCGATACAGATACTTACTTCTACCTTCTATTAAAGTTTATTTATTAGTTTCACAAGTCGGCCTACGTTAACACTGCAATGAAGTTACTGTGAAAATCCCCTAGTCGTCACACTCCAGCACCTGTTTGGGTTACAGAGAATTTAGCACCTAACCCACACAACTTTGGACACTAAGGGTCAATACATCTAACCTGCACATCTTTGGACACTAAGGGACAATTTAGCATGGCCAATCCACCCTAACCTGCACATCTTTGGATACTATGATCAATTTAGCACGGTCAATGCACCTAACCTATAGGTAGAATAGAATATAGAATCCCTGTAGCGCAGAAGGAGGCCATATGGCCATTGAGTCTGCATCAACCATATTCCCATCCAGTCCCCATTCTATAACCCCATCTATTTATCCTAGCTAGTCCCCCTGACAATAGAGTCAATTTAGCATGGCCAATCCACCTAACCTGCACATCTTTGGACACTGAGGGGCAATTTAGCATTGCCAATCCATCTAACTCACACATCTTTGGAGTTATCGGAAGAAGATCAGATTACAAGGGAAAAGATGCTGTGTAGCAACCGTGCAGCACCTTGGCAAAGCCACATCTCTGCACTGGAGGGATTGTTTACTCAGCTGAGAGCGCATTCACTGGATCAAACTCTGGGACCATCCTACGAGGCGAGATTTGGATCGAAATAGAGCTTCCGCTCCTGGGATATTCCTGCCTCTCCCGGAAATCATTCCTGAAATCTTTTGTGTCACCAGTGCATCCTGGGCCTAATGCTGTGCGGCGCTCACAGGCCTGCAGCCTAAGGAGGGCCCAGATTTGATCCAGAATAGGAGGATAGGGTGGTCTCATTGAGACAGGTAAGAGTGAGGTGGGGTTTGGCAGGTCGATGCCAACCTGCCTGCAGACACTAGAACCAGGGGCCATAGTGTCAAGGTGTTGGTCGGCATCTTGGACAGCGACACTCTATTAGTCTCCTTATCTGAGGAAGGATGTCCTTGCTATAGAGGGAACACAGCGAAGGTTTACCAGGCTGAATCCTGGGATGGCAGGATGAGGTGAGACTAATAGGATTATATTCACTGGAGTTTAGAAGAGTGAGAGGGGGATCTGATAGAAACTTATAAAATTTTAACAGGGTTAGACAGGGTCAATTCAGAAAGAGTGTTCCCCATGGTGGGGGGAGTCTAGAACTAGTGGGGGGCACAGTTTGAGGATAAGAGGTAAACCTTTTAGGACTGAGGTGAGGAGAAATTTCTTTACCCGGTGGAATTCACTCCCACAGAAAGGTCAAAACGTTGTGAGATTTCAGGAAGGAATTAGATATCACTCTTGGAGCTGAAGGAATCGAGGGATATTGGGGGGTTGGGGGGGAAGGGGAGGATTAGGATATTGAATTTGATGATCAGCCATGATCAAAACGAATATCGGAATGGGGCTGCAAATTCCAAATGGTCTCCTCTTGCTTCTAGTTTCTATGCTCGGAGGGGAGGCGGTTTCGAATCGATCTCGAGACGCACACGTCCTTGGCAATCAAGCCATCAGGTGGATAAGTGATCAACCACAATCCCATTCATTGGGGTAGCAGGCCTGAGGAAGGGCTGAGTGGCTCCCATCTCTCATGGGGAAGGAGATGGCAGAAGGCATTGCCACACCCGGGCAACCCTGAACAGGGGTCGTGGTCGAGGTGGGGAGTGCAGTGGGGGTGGGGAGTGGAGTGGGGGTGGGGAGGTTGGGTCAGGAGAGGAGGAGGAGGGACAGTTGCTCACAATGGCTTCTCCTTCTGGGTCATGGTTTGCCTGACCCCGGAGGTCGATGATGACAGGGGCGATCAACCTCTCACCTCAGCCACCCACGCCGCTCACTCGCTTGCGGTTGGCCAACCGAGGTTTGATAAATTCCTGGAAGTCCCCTCACGTGACCCCTCCCCCCCATCCAATGGGATGGTGGTTGATCGGAGCAGGAGGAGGCCATTCGGCCCTTCCAGCCCATTCATTTTGACCATGGCTGATCCTCTAATTCAATCTATCACACTGGGCCCAGTATCTATCACCCATCCCGAAATGTCACCCTCGAGAAGGTGGTTTGATGAGCCGCCATCTTGAAACCGCTCCATCCCCCATGTGTGGTGTAGGTACACCCACAGTGCTGTCAAGGAGGGAGATCCGGGATTGTGATTGGACACCAGTCAGTCCCCCCGTGTGTGTGGTGTAGGTACACCCACAGTGCTGTTAGGGAGGGAGTTCCGGGATTGTGATTGGACATCAGTCAGTCCCCCATGTGTGTGGTGTAGTTACACCCACAGTACTTTTAGGGAGAGAGTTCTATGATTGTGATTGGACAAGAGTCAGTCCCTGTGTGTGTGGTGTAGGTACACCCACAGTGCTGTTAGGGAAGAGTTCCAGGATTGTGATTGGACATCAGTCAGTCCCCCCGTGTGTGGTGTAGGTGCACCCACAGTGCTGTTCCAAGATTTTGACTCCAGCCACAGTGAAGGAACGGCCGATATATTTCCAACACGGGATGATGAATGGCTCGGAGGGGGAAATTGCAGGTGGTGGTATTCCCTATCTGTCTGCTGTCCCCCTCCTTGTCCTTCTAGATGGTAGAGGTGGCGGGTTTGGAAGGTGCTGTGGAAGGAGCCTTGGCGAGTCGCTGCAGTGCATCGTGTAGATGGTACACACTGCTGTCACTGTGCGTTGGTGGTGGAGGGAGTGAGTGTTTGTGGTTAGCGTGTCGATCGAGCGGGGCTGCTTTGTCCTGGATGGTGTCAAGTGACTTAGAGAGAGAGAGAGAGAGAGAGAGAGAGACAGGGGACTGGGGACTCCATAATTATCATGCCAAAAAGGGACAGCTCATGATCGCAAAGATTTATTCGAGAATGGGTGGCACAGTAGCACAGTGGGTTAGAACATAGAACATAGAACATTACAGCACAGAACAGGCTCTTCGGCCTTCGATGTTGCGCCGACCAATATAAAAAGCAATGCCCCTCCAAACTAAACCATTCCCTTCTCTTCCATGTACTTATCAACTAACCTCTTAAACGCCACCAAACTTGGCGCATCTACAACTGCTGCAGGCAGGGCATTCCACTCCCTAACCACCCTCTGGGTAAAGAACCTACCTCTGATATCCGTCCTATAACTATCACCCCTTAATTTAAAGCTGTGTCCCCTCGTGCTAGCTTTCTCCATCCTAGGAAAAAGGCTATCACTGTCCACCCTATCTAAACCTCTAATCATCTTATATGTTTCGATTAGGTCCCCTCTTAGCCGCCTCCTTTCTAACGAAAACAACCTCAAATCCTTCAGCCTCTCTTCATAAGACCTGCCCTCCATACCAGGCAACATCCTGGTAAACCTCCTCTGTACCCTCTCCAATGCCTCCACATCTTTCTTATAATGCGGGGACCAGAACTGCACACAATACTCCAAGTGCGGCCGCACTAGAGTTTTGTACAGTTGCAACATAACGTTGCGGCTCCGAAATTCAATCCCCCTACCAATAAAAGCTAAGACTCCATATGCCTTCTTAACAACCTTCTTGACTTGACTGCCTACTTTCAGGGATCTATGACACATACACCAAGATCCCTCTGTTCTTCAACACTATTAAGAATCCTACCATTAGCCCTATACTCTACACATTTATTATTCCTGCCATAGTGCATTACCTCACACTTTTCCACATTAAACTCCATTTGCCACCTCTCGGCCCAGCTCTGCAACTTGTCCAAGTCTCTCTGCAAACTATAACACCCCTCTTCACTATCTACCACTCCACCGACTTTAGTGTCATCTGCAAATTTACTAATCCATCCTTCAATACCCTCATCCAGATCATTTATAAAAATTACAAACAGCAGGGGCCCCAAAACAGACCCCTGAGGTACACCACTTGTCACCGAACTCCACGATGAATATCTCCCATCAACCACCACCCTCTGTCTTCTATCTGCTAGCCAATTCCTAACCCAATTAGCTAAATCACCCTCTATCCCATACATCTGCATTTTCTGCAGAAGTCTTCCATGGGCCACCTTATCAAACGCCTTACTAAAGTCCATATATACCACATCAACTGCCTTACCCCCATCCACCTCTTTGGTCACTTTTTCAAAAAACTCAATGAGGTTAGTAAGGCACGACCTACCCTTCACAAAACCATGCTGACTATCCCCAATCAATTCATTTCTCTCTAAATAACTATAAATCCTATCCCTAATAATTCTCTCCAATACTTTGCCCACAACAGAAGTAAGACTCACTGGCCTATAATTCCCTGGAAGGTCTCTCTTCCCCTTCTTGAACAATGGGACCACATTCGCTATCCTCCAGTCTTCCGGAACTATACCCGTAACCAACGACGACCTGAAGATCAGAGCCAGAGGCTCTGCAATCTCCTCTCTTGCCTCCCAGAGAATCCTAGGGTAAATCCCGTCCGGCCCAGGGGACTTATCCAACTTCAAACCCTCGAGAATATCTAGCACATCCTCCCTATCTACTTCGATACTTTCCAGTTTGCTACCCTGTACCTCAGTGTTCTCCATAACTACATTTACATCACCCTGCGTGAATACCGAAGAGAAATATTTATTCAGTGCCTCTCCAATCTCTTCAGGCTCCACGCACAACTTCCCACTGCTGTCTATGACTGGCCCTAATCTTGCCCTAACCAATCTTCTATTCTTAACATATCTAAAGAAAGCTTTAGGATTCTCCTTAATCCTATCAGCCAAAGTCTTCTCGTGTCCCCTCTTAGCTCTCCTCAACTCACTCTTTAGCTCCCTCCTGGCTAATCTATAGCTATCCATTGCACTAACCGAGCCTTCAAGCCTCATCCTGACATAAGCCTCCTTTTTCCTTTTAACCAGCAAATCAACTTTTTTCGTACACCAAGGTTCTCTTACTCGACCATTTCCTCCTTGCCTGACAGGGACATACTTATCAAGGACTCGCAGCAGCTGCTCCTTGAATAAGCTCCACATTCCAGATGTTCCCAGTCCCTGTAGTTTCCTAGTCCAATCTATGCACCCTAATTCTCTCCTGATGGCCTCATAATTACCCTTCCCCCAGCTATAACTACTGCCCCCAGCTTCATGCCTATCCCTATCCATCACTAAGGTGAACGTAACCGAATTGTGGTCACTATCACCAAAATGTTCACTAACTTCCAAGCCTAACACCTGGTCTGGCTCATTGCCCAGCACCAAATCCAATGTAGCCTCACCTCTAGTTGGCCTATCTACATACTGAGTCAAAAAACCTTCCTGCACACTTTGTACGAAAACTGACCCCTCTAACGAGCTAGAGCTATAGCTATTCCAATCAATATTAGTAAAGTTAAAGTCCCCCATAACAATTACCCTATTACTTTCACTCCTGACCAGAATTGACTTTGCAATCCTTTCCTCAACCTCTCTAGAACTTTTAGGAGGTCTATGAAAGACTCCCAACAGGGTGACCTCTCCTCTCCTGTTTCTAATCTCAGCACTGTTAGCACTGTTGTCTCACGGTGCCAGGGACCCGAGTTCGATTCCCAGCTTGAGTCACTGTCTGTGCGGAGTCTGCACATTCTCCCCATGTCTGCATGGGTTTCCTCCAAAAGATGTGCAGGTTAGGGGGATTGGCCATGCTAAATTGCCCCTTAGTGTCCAAAGATGTGCAGGTTAGGGGGATTGGCCATGCTAATTGCCCTAGTGTCCAAAGATGTGCAGGTTAGGTGGATTGGCCATGCTAAATTGCCCCTTAGTGTCCAAAGATGCAGGTTAGTGGATTGGCCATGCTAAATTGCCCCTTAGTGTCCAAAGATGTGCAGGTTAGGTGGATTGGCCATGCTAAATTGCCCCTTAGTATCAGGGGGATGCATAGGTTAAATACATGAGGTTGTGGGAATAGGACCTAGGCCGGAATGTGGTCGGTGCAGTCTTGATGGGCCAAATGGACTCCTTCTGCACCGTCAGAATTTGAGGGAGGGAACTGGACTGTTAAATTTTGTTGAAGGATCAACGAGGGAGTGTGAATCACTCTCTGCAAAGTGTGGGGAAGGGGGGTTGGGGTGGGCAAGGGGCGCGAGTGAGGGAGGGTGGGTCACGGGAGGGGGGGGAGGGGGCGATGAGGAGGAGTGAGGCTGGGGGAAAATCTGCTGCCCCCCACCCAAAGAATCTTCTCTGCTCCCTTTCACCAAGAGCCTACACAGGAGTAGAGTTGTGGCCTACAAGTACACACTGCCCTCTTGTGCTGACTCTCACTCGAGATCCTCTTCGCATTTTGCCGTCATCTCACCGTCAGGGAAGAAAGATGATGGGGGAATCAACGGTGTTAAAAAAAACCAAGGCACCAACCCCCTTCTCCCTCCCCCACCCTCTCAGCCAGGCCTTGGGGTTTGAGGCCTAGTATTCGAAAAGTGGAGCCTAGGCCTATTCTTTCAAAAAAGTGCCTATTTATCTGAGGGAGATATTTACTCTATTGCCAATTTTTCTTCCTTCCCTCCCCACCACCCCCCGCGACTCCCTGAAAGAATTTTCCTCGTTTTTTTTTCTAAGGAAAAGAGAGGCTGCCTGTGTCTAATTTGGGAATCACGGAGACGGAGCTGGATTTTCCATCCTGCCCGCTATGAGGGCGGCAGAGTAGCAGAGTGGATTAGCGCTGCTGCCTCACCGTGCCAAGGACCCGGGTCGCTGTCTGAGTGGAGTCTGCACATTCTCCCTGTTTCTGCATGGGTTTCCTCCGAGCGTTCCAGTTTCCTCCCACAGTCCAAGGATCACAGATCATAGGATAGAACCCTACAGTGCAGAAAGAGGCCCTTCAGCCCATCGAGTCTGCACCGAACACAATCCCACCCAGGCCCTACCCCTTTGATAAGGTCCCCCATGCAAGGCTTCTGGAGAAGGTGAGAGGGCATGGGATCCAAGGGGTTTTGGCCTTGTGGATCCAGAACTGGCTTGTCGGCAGAAGGCAGAGAGTGGTTGTGGATGGGTCTTGTTCTGCATGGAGGTCGGTAACCAGTGGAGTGCCCCAGGGATCTGTTCTAGGACCCCTGCTGTTTGTCATTTTCATAAACGACCTGGATGAGGAAGTGGAGGGATGGGTTAGTAAGTTCGCCAACAATACAAAGATCGGTGTGTTGTGGATGGTCTGGAGGGATGCCAAAAGTTGCAGCAGGACATAGACGGGATGCAAGACTGGGCGGAGAAGTGGCAGATGGACTTCAACGCAGATAAATGTGTAGTGGTCCATTTTGGCAGGAATAATGGGATGAAGGAGTACAATATAAGGGGTAGGAGTCTTAGCTGTGTTGTAGAGCAGAAGGATCTCGGGGTCCGGGTCCATAGGACTCTTAAATCGGCCTCGCAGGTGGAGGAAGTGGTCAAGAAGGCGTACGGTGTACTGGCCTTCATTAATCGAGGAATAGAGTTTAGGAGTCAGGAGGTAGTGATGCAGCTCTATAAGACTCTTGTCAGACCCCAGTTGGAGTATTGTGCGCAGTTCTGGTCGCCTCATTATAGGAAGGATGTAGAGGCCATTGAGAGAGTTCAGAGGAGATTTACAAGGATGCTGCCTGGATTGGGAGGCAGGCCTTATGAAGATAGGTTGAGGGAGCTGGGACTCTTCTCACTGGAGAGACGTAGGTTGAGAGGCGACCTGATAGAGGTTTATAAAATGTTGAGAGGAATAGATAGGGTGGACTCTCAGAGACTATTTCCCCGAGCTGAAATGGTCACTACGAGAGGACACAGATTTAAGGTGCAGGGAAGCAAATACAAAGGAGATGTCGGGGTAGGTTTTTCACTCAGAGGGTGGTGAGTGAATGGAACCGACTGCCATCGGAGGTCGTTGAGGCAAACTCACTGGGGTCTTTTAAAAGACTTCTGCATGAGTATATGGGAACGAATAGGATAGGGGGTTATAGATAGGTCTGTGGATTGGTAGATGTGATCAGCGCAACTCGTGGGCCGAAGGGCCTGTTTGTGCTGTATTGTTCTATGTTCTATACACATTATACCCACTAATCCCTCTAACCTATGCAACCCTGGACGCTAAGGGGAAATTTCTTAGTTTGCCCAATCAACCTAACCTGACCATCTTTGGACTGTGGGAGGAAACCAGAGCACCTGGAGGAAACCCACGCAAAGATGTGTAGGTTAGGTGGATTGGCCATGCTAAATTGCCATTTAGTGCCCAAAGATGTGCAAGTTAGATGGATTGGCCATGCTAAATTGTCCCTCAGTGTCCAAAGATGTGTAGGTTAGATGGATTGGCCATGCTAAATTGCCCCTTAGTGTCCAAAGATGTGCAGGTTAGGGTGGATTGGCCATGCTAAATGTCCCTTAGTGTCCAAAGATGTGCAGGTTAGGTGGATTGGCCATGCTAAATTGCCCCTTAGTGTCCAAAGATGTGCAGGTTAGGTGGATTGGCCATGCTAAATTGTCCCCTTAGTGTCCAAAGATGTGCAGGTTAGGTGGATTGGCCATGCTAAATTGCCCCTTAATGTCCAAAGATGTGCAGGTTAGGTGGATTGCCATGCTAAATTGTCCCTTAGTGTCCAAAGATGTGCAGGTTAGGTGGATTGGCCATGCTAAATTGTCCCTTAGTGTCCAAAGATGTGCAGGTTAGAGGGATTGGCCATGCTAAATTGTCCCTTAGTGTCCAAAGATGTGCAAGTTAGATGGATTGGCCATGCTAAATTGCCCCTTAGTGTCCAAAGATATGCAGGTTAGGTGGATTGGCCATGCTAAATGGACCCTTGGAGTTCCAAGATTGTAGGTTAGGGAGATTAGGGAGGGAGTTAGGTTACCTGCACATCTTTGGACTATGGAAGGAAACCTGAGCACCCGGAGGAAATCATGCAAACACGAGAACCTGCAGACTCCATAAAGACAGTGACCCAAGGCCAGGAATCGAACCCAGGTCCCTGGCACTGTGAGGCATCAGTGCTAACCCACTGTGCCACCTTCACAGTGGGCAGGATGGGAAATTGTGCCATCACCCCCCAACTCAATCCCGTGATTCCCAAATTAGACTTGGTGTTATGGGGAACAGTTCTGGTTGGGATTTCCCCTTTGTGTTGGGGGAATTACATAGGGTACAAGGATTAGGCCTGGGTGGGATTGTGGTTGGTGCAGGACGGATGGGCCGAATGGCCTCTTTCTGCACAAGAGGGATTTTATGATTCGGAAAGCATGGACCATGAAAAGGCCTATAGACCTCAGGGGGGATTGTCAGGCCTTGGGGTGAGCATGGCAGGAGAATGCCACCCACTGTTGTCACGGATACTGGGCCTAGTGACAGTCAAGGCCTCTGGCCTATGAGTAGAATTTGCAAATCGGGGGAGCGAAGCGATGGTGTAACTGTTACTTCACTGGCCGAACCCAGTGCTTATCCCCAACCCTAACTGCCCCCCTCGAGAAGGTGGTGGGTGGGCCGCCATCTTGAACCTGCTGCAGTCCCCCATATGTGGTGTAGGTACACCCACAATGCTGTTAGGAGGGAGCTCCAGGATTATGATTGGACATCAGTCAGCTCCCCATGTGTGGTGTAGGTACACCCACAGTGCTGTTAGGGAGGAAGTTCCAGGATTTTGACCCCAGCCACAGCGAAGGAACGGCCGATATATTTCCAAGTCGGGATGGTGAGTGGCTCGGAGGGGGAACTTGCAAGTGGTGGTGTTCCCCATGTGTCTGCTGCCCCCCCCCCTTGTCCTTCTAGGTGGTAGAGGTGGCGGGTTTGGAAGGTGCTATGGAAGGAGCCTTGGCAAGTTGCTGCAGTGCATCTTGTAGATGGTACACACTGCTGTCACTGTGCGTCGGTGGTGGAGGGAGTGAGTGTTTGTGGTTAGCGTGTCGATCGAGTGGGGCTGCTTTGTCCTGAATTGTGTCGAGCTTCTCGAGTGTTGTTGGGAGCCGCACCCATCCAGGCAAGTGGAGGGTATTCCATTACACACCTGACTTGCGTCCTTGTAGAAGGTGGACAGGCTTTGGAGGGAGTCAGGAGGTGAGTTACTCTGCACAGAATTCCCAGCGGACAGGCTTTTGGGGGGTGGGGTGGGGTGGGGTGGGGGGGTGGAGAATGGGTCAAGAGGTGAGTTACTCTCCACAGGATTCCACCTAACCTGCACGTGTAAACATGAAAGAGCAATTTAGCATGGCCAATCCACCAAACCTGCACATCTTTGAACACTAAGGGGCAATTTAGCATGGCCAATCCACCCTAACCTACACATCTTTGAACACTAAGGGGCAATTTAGCATGGCCAATCCACCAAACCTGCACATCTTTGAACACTAAGGGGCAATTTAGCATGGCCAATCCACCCTAACCTACACATCTTTGGGACTATGGGAGGAAACTGGATCATCCGGAGGAAACCCACGCAGATATGGGGGACACATACAAGCTATCCAATTCCAGAATCAGACCCAGGTCCCCGTGAGGCAGCAGTACTAACACAGAGAGGGAACAGACAATTTCTCTCTCTCTCTCTCACACACAGAGCTAAACCACACTCCTCCCGAACGGCACCTCCCCACAACATCATCCCACCCCCATCCCACTCCCCACCACTCCCCCCACCCACTGCAAAGCTCACAATCCACCAGCGATCTTTATCAAAAGAAAAATGAGATGATAGAAAGTTGACTTACTGGGATTACAGTTAGTCCTGACACAGTCTGAAACAAAAGGAAGGAAGCAATGCAGAGAAAGAAACTGGTTTTAAATCCTTCAAGGTAACATCTGCCGACATCCAACAATAATCCAAGCCCACCCTTCCGGGGACAAACGCGTGTCGAATACGGCCATTTCGCCTCGCGCGCTCAAGACTCTTTGCAATGACAGACGTTGGGCAGAACGGGTCGGGAATTGCCAATTTATCAAGTGTATTACCAGGAGACAAATCTAAACCTTTCCCACCGAGCCCAGGATCGAAGTCTTGCCGAGAGCCCCCACGCCAATCCCGTTTAACACACACTTCCCATTCCAATCCCAATCCCGGATCAATCCTAACTGGAGCCTGCTGAACACAAAATCCCGAATTAACTCTTCCAACTTTGTTACCCTGCCCGTATTAGATTGAGTTTAACTCTTTAAACCTCATGGTTAAACAGTTTAACCCCAATACTGCAATGAATTAAATTTAGTATTTCTCGCTCTCCCTCCATCTCCCATCCCTCCCGTCCCTCCCCTCGCTCCATCCCTCCCCTCCCTCCCCTCGCTCCATCCCTCCCCTCCCTCCCCTCGCTCCATCCCTCCCCCGCTCCATCCCTCCCCTCGCCCCTCCCTCCCTCGCTCCACCCTCCCCTCCCTCCCCCCTCGCTCCATCCCTCCCCTCCCTCCCTCGCTCCATCCCTCCCCTCCCTCCCTCCGCTCCATCTCCCCTCCTCCCCTCCCTCCCCTCACTCCATCCCTCCCCTCGCTCCATCTCCCATCCATCCCCTCGCTCCATCTCCCATCCCTCGCTCCCTCCATCCATCACCAGTCCCTCTCTCCCACTCCGTCTCCATCTCCAATCCTTCTATCCTTCCCTCTCACCATGGGCAGGAAAGGTTTAGACACCGGTCGGGGGGTGGGGGAGAAACCTCGCTGGCGTCCAATGGCAAGGGCCAATCGAGAAACCAGGCTCGGGGGTACGGGTGCAAAGGGAGGCAAACGTGTTCCCAGTGGAAGGCGCCAACCGTCAAGAGTCTCTGCACAGACGTTGCGAAATGGCTAGTAGTTACCCCAGCCGTTGGGACAAGTCGAAGGGACGTTTGACCTTGGCGTTGACCTCAACATGACCCAGGTGAGTGCGACGCTACAGAACAGGAAAGAGAAGAGCCCCTCCCATTCTTTTCCGGGGATTTTTCTCTTTTCTTTTAATGGATGCTCTCCGCTCCGTACCAGCACTAGTGTGCGTCGCACTCACTCCGGCTCTTCTCCGTTGAGCTGTCCGCCGCGTGAGAGGACCCCCCTCAGGAACAACGGATGACCCCCCCCCCCTCAACTGACCCCTGCCGCCCAACACCCCCCCCCCACACACCTTTAATAGGGTCACTGGTTCTGATCCTCAAAATTGGCCATCTTGGGGAGTCAGGCATTGGATTCAGGCCGCCATTCCCTCCCTCCTGCCAAGAGATTCTCTCCCCACTGGATTTGCCGTGCGGCTTCCCTCACTTCTCCCCCCAACCCCCCCACCGCCCTCCCAAAACTTCCCAGGAGCCCTTGGCACTGGGGTGGGCTAACGCATCATTGTGACTTGGAAATGGCCTGGGTCAAGGCCAAGTTCGGAGCTCTGGGCTGGGGCAGGGTGGGGGGGGAGCTGAATGGGATTGGATTTCCTCTCCCTGCTCCCTCCCCTCCCCCCCCAAATTGGGGAAGACCTGGAAGGTGGGGGGAGGGTGTGTCCGAGTGGAGGGTGGTAAATGAGTGGAAGAGCCAGCTATGGTTGGCTCACTCACACATTTCACCCCCCACCTGCTTCCCTCCCCAAATGGTGCCACACATGGGTTGTACCCCACCCCTAACAATCTCCTGTGAGGAGAACTGGGCCTATTTAAATAACTCACCAACACCCCCCAGCCCTTTCCTTCTCTGACTGGCTTCCCTTCCACCGTATCTAATAGGCCAGCGATGGGGTTTTGGGGGAGTGGGATTGTTCCAGTGGCAAAATCCTGGGAATTTCACCCTTGCTCTCTCCTGCCGTCTCTGGCAAGAGTCACACCCTATTTGCTGCCCTACTCCTCTCTGCACTTTGGAAGCCCTCCCACTGGAGGCCTGAAGACTACAGGGCGTCCTTGTTGCCGGGGAAGGGGTGCGTGGGCAGGCAGGCAGGGGTGGGGGTCAGGGCCAGAGACCGATTTGGAAACCGCCTGCAGTCGAGTTTCGAAGAGGTGACACCTGGTCCCAACTGCCAGCTCAGGCTTCTCGGCCCAGCAAGCGGTTTCCAAGGGTTACTCCCAGCTCCTAGTTGCCAGCTCAGGCTTCTCGGCCTAGCAGGTGGTTTCCAAGGGTTACGCCCAGTTCCCAACTGCCAGCTCAGGCTTCTCGGCCTAGCAGGCGGTTTCCAAGGGTTACGCCCAGCTCCCAACTGCCAGCTCAGGCTTCTCAGCCTAGCAGGCGGTTTCCAAGGGTTACGCCCAGCTCCCAACTGCAGCTCAGGTTCTCGCCTACAGGGGTTGGTAGCTCAGGTTTCTCGGCCTAACAGGTGGCTTCCAAGGGTTACAACCATCCCCAGCAGCCAGCTCAGGCTTCTTAGCCTGGCCAGCCTTTGTTGCTGTTTGCCTCTCCTCCCTTCTCTGCACTCTACCCGTTCCTTCTCCCAGATCATTACCCTGTTTCCCTCTCCGAAATGGCGGTGTTGGAAGGGAGGCAAAGAATCCTTTAACCGCTTGGGGGTGTTGACCTTTGGAGGTGAGGAGGGAGGGGACACGGCTTGAGGAGTCAAGGGGCTGGAATTTTACAGCCTCGCTGGAGAGCGAAACTGGAAAACTCCTGCTGAGACATTTCCGTCTGTCCCGTCCTCGCCCACTCCGATTCCTGAGGCAGGATTCTGATGATAGTTGGCTTGAAGCCTCTTGACTAATGGCGCCCCCTCCCCCCAATAACCCCTGTCACAGGTCATCGCGTTGTTCCTGAGGGTCGTCACTGGGGGAATCCAATCGGGTTTCATTCCTTAGACGGGCTGGGGTTTAGACACGAGCTGTCAACCGCTACAGAAAAGTGAACACGGACAACCACGGACCACATCACCCTTTCCCCCTGGGCCCCTGAGGTCCAAACGGAATCTCCCCCGCCCCTCCCCCATCACTGTCACCGTCACATCGTGACGTGAGAGACCTTGGTTCCATCCGAAGGTAAGGCCATTCCTCCTCCGAGCTCTTCCACCGGCCAATTGGGGAGCAGGAGCAAAGTCAGTCAGACCTTCGATGATGTCACTTCCTGTGTTTCTGATTGGCGGACCCTCTTCCAATCCGGGGAATTTAAGAGTTTATAAATTTATTCGTGTCACAAGTTAGGCTTACACTAACACCACAATGAAGTTACACGTTTTGCGGACTGTGGGAGGAAACCCATGCAGACATGGGGAGAATGTGCAGGCACACTCACGTACTCTCGCACACAGTTGCACACACACACACACACTCTGTCACATGCACAAACTCACACACACACACCCTCACTCACTAACTCACACACACTTATTCACATAGTCATTCACTCACACTCTCACACTTACTCTCACACTCACACACACTCACACATGCAGAAACACAGATACACTACAAGAGTGACACATACTATGGAGCTACATGGGGTATAGACATGTTCACAAAAACCCATCATGAGATTGCACATCCCCATAGCAATCCCACTCGGGATCAGGCTGGGAGACTGGGGATGTGCCGTGACAATTCCGAGAAGCCGGATTCTGGTTCGGGAATATGGAGCTCAGAATTCCATCAAAATGGCCTCAATCCCAGTGGGAGCCATTGGTTATTTTGGGATAAATTTGGATCAATCAGAGACACCAAGGCCACAGGCCAGAGATCAGGAAGTGACACAGTAACCCAGGCTGGTGCCCCCATGACACAGGCCGGTTCCCCCCCACCCCCTCTCCAACGTGACCCAGACTGGTCCCTCGCACCGTGACCCAGACTGGGCCCCACTGCCTTTGAGCAGTAGGGAATTCCAATCAGCCACAGGCTGGTGGGTGTAGGGAGGTGGGGGTCAGTACGGAAGGGGCGTGCGTGTGAGCAGCGGGCAGTGGGTCTCAGTCGGGCGTGGGTCCAGGGTGTACGGTACACATGGCTCTCCTTCCCGGAAGCAGAAATAGGCCATTGAAGGCTTTTCAGACCAATATTGGAAGCACAAAGAAGAGAGAGAGGGACAGAGAGAGAGAGAGAGATAGAGAGAGAGAGACAGAGAGGGAGAGGAGGAGAGAGGGGAGAGAAAGAGAGAGAGAGAGAGAGGGAGAAGAGGAGAGGGGGAGAGAAAGAGAGAGACAGAGATAGAGAGAGAAACAGAGAGAGAGAGAGCAAGAGAGAGACAGACGGGGGAGAGAGGGAGAGAGAGAGAAATAGAGAGAGAGAGAGAGAGACAAACAGGCAAAGAGAGAGAGGGAGACAGAGAAAGAGAGAGAACAAAAGAAAGAGAGACAGAGACAGAGAAAGACAGAGGGACAGAGAGACAAAGAAAGGCAGAGAGAAATAGAGAGAGAGAGAGAAACAGTCAAAGAGAGAAAAAGAGACAGAGAGAGAGAAAGAAAGACTGAGAGAGAGAAAAGGAGAAGGAGAGAGAGAGAAAAACAGGGAGGGGGGACTCAAGAGAGTCGGAGGGAGACAGAGAGTGAGAGAGAGGGAGAGGGAAATAGACAGTTGGAGAGAAACAGAGAGTCAGAGAGAGACAGAGAGAGAAAGAACAGGAGAGAGGAAGAGCTAGGAAAGAGCAAGAGAAAGAAAGGGACAGAGAGAGCAAAAGAGAGAGGCAGAACGTGAGGGCGAGAGAGAGAGAGGGAGAGACAGAGACAGAGAGAGATGGAGAATGAGGCAGAGAGAGAGAGAGTCAGAGAGAGAGACAGAGGGAGAGAGAGAGAGAGACGGAAAGAGGGAGCGACAGAGAGAGACGAGGGGGAGAGAGACAGAGAGAGAGTGAGGAGGCAGAAACAGAGACAGAGAGACAGAGAGAGCGAGGAGGGAGAGATAGAAACAGAGAGAGACAGAGGGAGCAACAGAGAGAGATAGAGAGAACATGAGGGGGGAGAGACAGAGAGAGAGTGAGAGGGAGAGACAGAAACAGAGAGACAGAGGGAGAGATAGAAAGAGAGAGGCGGAGAGAGCGAGCGGGGAGAGACAGAAACAGAGAGACAGAGAGAGGGAGAGATAGAAAAAGCGAGGCGGAGAGAATGTTACCTAAGTTGACAGTGAGTTTGACCCGTCCCCCGTCCAGTTCAAGCCTCAGAGTGTCTGCCGAGTGCTTCGAGGTGGTGGCCATCAGTAGGCCGTAAGCTCGCTGTGACATGAAGCGAAGGGCGATATCCTCGGCCTCCGTGTGCATCACGTTGGGCATCATGATTTTCATGTACATACTGCCGTCATAGCTGAGGATGGTCGCCTCTGCAAGGCAAACCCAGAATGAGCTGAGATAGAGACAGCGAGGGAGCTGGTCAAGGGGGCTACGGGGGGAGGGTCCGCTTCACAGAGAGCGGGGCGCAACCCCCACCGGAATCCTAGAACCATCACCCAGGAGGAGGCCATTTAGCCCATTAGACCTTCCTGCTGCCCACAGACCCTCCCATAGTCCCCCAACCTCTTCCACTCCCATCCCGCCGCAAATGGAGGGTGCCAAAATTGGCCCACCAGCCAATAGGAGGGGCACACACGCCTCCGCGTCCCCCCAAACATACTGTGCTGAGGGTGGGGGGGGAAAAAGTAAGTGCCAAAATCCCACCCATGCTGCCCCCCCTAGGCAATGCCAAGTTGCGAATCACACAATGTTATTTACCCCCTCCCTTCACATGACTTCTCTCCCCAAATCTTTTGGGACATCTCTAAGCCTCCACACTCCAGCGCCTGTTCGGATACACTGGGAGAATTTAGCATGGACAATCCACCTAACCTGCACATCTTTGGACACTAAGGGGTAATTTAGCATGGCCAATCCACCAAAGCCGCACATCTTTGGACACTAAGGGACAATTTAGCATGGCCAATCCACCAAAGCCGCACATCTTTGGACACTAACGGACAATTTAGCATGGCCAATCCACCAAAGCCGCACATCTTTGGACACTAAGGGACAATCTAGCATGGCCAAACCACCGAACCCGCACACCTTTGGACACTAAGGGACAATTTAGCATGGCCAATCCACTTAATCTACGCATCTTTGGACACTAAGGGACAATTTAGCATGGCCAATCCACCTAACCTGCACATGTTTGGACAATAAGGGACAATTTAGCATGGCCAATCCACCTAACCTGCACATGTTTGGACAATAAGGGACAATTTAGCATGGCCAATCCACCTAACCGGCACATGTTTGGACAATAAGGGACAATTTAGCATGGCCAATCCACCTAACCTGCACATGTTTGGACAATAAGGGACAATTTAGCATGGCCAATCCACCTAACCTGCACATGTTTGGACAATAAGGGACAATTTAGCATGGCCAATCCACCTAACCTACACATCTTTGGACACTAAGGGACAATTTTGCATGGCCAATCCCCCTAACGTACACATCTTTGGACACTAAGGGACAATTTTGCATGGCCAATCCCCCTAACGTACACATCTTTGGACAATAAGGGATAATTTAGCACGGCCAATCCACCTAACCTGCACATCTCTGGACACTAAGGGATAATTTAGCATGGCCAATCCACCCTAACCTGCACATCTTTGGACACTTTGATGGGCAACACAACAGCTCAGTGACTATCGCAGTGCTGTGGAGATACATGGATTTGGGCCTGTGTCTGTGGGAGTTTGTGCATTCTCCCCGTGCTTGCGTGGGTTTTCTTCGGGTGCTCCGGTTTCCTCCCACATCCCAAAAATGTGCTCTTAGGGTAATTGGCAAAACCAATTCTCCCTAAATTGACTCAAAGTTGGTTTTTAATCCATAGATCTATAAACATAGACATGGATCATGGGTACCAGTGGGAACATCGGGGTGGGCTCGTTGGGCCGAAGGGCCTGTTTTGCGTGCTGTTTTGTTCTTCGTCCTTTGTTGTTTATAATTTAGCACGGCCAATGAACCTAACCTATACTTCTTTTGGAAACTGGAGCACCTGCAGGAAATCCACGCAGACGTGGGGAGAATGTGCAGACTCCACATAGAGCTGGGAACGGAACCCATGACCCTGGCGCCGTGAGGCAGCAGTGCCAACTCAATGGCCATCCCCACATCCTGCCCCCCCCTCCCCCCCAACTCCAAGAGTGACCAGTCGGTGGGGGGGGTGCTTCCACCTACCTGTCTCACAGTTCTTGCCGAAGAAACCGGTGCCAGTGCAGTCGCAGACGTAGCGGTTCCAGCCCTCCCGGCAGTGGCCACCGTGGCGGCAGGGCAGCAGGCTGCACTGTTTGAGCGTCTCGCGGGAGCAGAAGCCGCTGACCCCCCCCATGTTCTGGATCTCTGCCAGCCGGCGCACGTCACGGCTCTGTCCGTCGATGAAGAGGTCGCGCACACAGCCCACGTAGCCATAGTGCAGGGAGGCAGTCCACAGCTCCGGGGGCAGTGGCAGGTCCAGCTCCTGTTCTGGGAGGCCGCCCAGGTACATGTCACTGTCCAGGTCCAGGATCTCGCTCTCCCCGTTGGCGACGAACGGGAAGTGGCGGCTGTTCACCGAGATCGAGCCTGCGGGAGAGGGGGGGACGGAGGGGTGGGGAGAGAGAAGACAGGAACATGGAGTCACAGAGAGAGATAGAGAGAGGGAGAGGGAGACAGAGAGAGAGAGAGACAGAGAGAGAGAGAGAGAGAGAGAGAGAGAGAGAGAGAGAGAGAGAAGAGAGAGAAAGAGAGGAGAGGCAAGAGAGAGAGAGAGAGCAGAGAGAAGAGAGGGAGAGAGAGAGGAGGGAGAGAGAGAGAGAGAGAGAGAGAGAAAGAGAACAGAGAGAGAGAGAGAGACAGAGAGAGGGAGAGAGAGAGACAGAGAGGGAGAGAGAGAGAGTGAGAGAGACGAGAGAGAGGGAGAGAGGAGAGACTCACAGAGACAGAGAGAGAGGGAGAGACAGAGAGAGAGAGAGACAGAGAGAGAGACGACAGGAAGAGAAGACAGAGAGGGAGACAGACAGAGAGAGGAGAGAGAGAGAGAAGAGACAGAGGGAGAGAGAGAGAGACAGAGACACACAGAGACAGAGAGAGAGGGAGAGACAGAGAGAGAGAAAGAGAGACAAACAGAGAGAGAGAGAGAAACAGAGACAGAGAAAGAGAGAGAGGGAGAGAGACAGAGAGAGAGGGAGAGAGACTCACACACAGACAGACAGAGAGACAGAGACAGAGAGAGAGACAGAGAGAGAGAGAGAGAGAGAGAGAGGCAGACAGACAGAGACAAAGCGAGAGAAAGAGAGAGAGGGATAGAGAAACAGAGGCAGAGAGAGAGAGAGAGAGGGAGTGAGACAGAGAGAGAGAGAGAGACAGAGACAGAGATAGAGAGAGAGAGAGAAAGAGAGAGGAAGAGAGAGAGAGAGACAGAGACTCAGAGAGA
>JAGIQG010000039.1:6224887-6352387 GCA_024679065.1 Sphyrna mokarran | reverse complement strand
ACATCTTTGGACACTAAGGGACAATTTAGCATGGCCAAACTACCTAATTTACAGATCTTTGGACAATAAAGTCCTAATCTATTCAACAATGTCCATCCAATGGGCAGACAGGACAGTATCCATCCAATGGGCAGACAGGACAGTGTCCATCCAATGGGCAGTGAGGACAGTGTCCATCCAATGGGCAGACAGGACAGTGACCATCCAATGGGCAGTGAGGGCAGTGTCCATCCAATGGGCAGACAGGACAGTGTCCATCCAATGGGCAGTGAGGACAGTGTCCATCCAATGGGCAGACAGGACAGTGACCATCCAATGGGCAGTGACGGCAGTGTCCATCCAATGGGCAGACAGGACAGTGTCCATCCAATGGGCAGTGAGGACAGTGTCCATCCAATGGGCAGACAGGACAGTGACCATCCAATGGGCAGTGAGGACAGTGTCCATCCAATGGGCAGACAGGACAGTGTCCATCCAATGGGCAGTGAGGACAGTGTCCATCCAATGGGCATGAGGGCAGTGTCCATCCAATGGGAAGTGAGGACAGTGTCCATCCAATGGGCAGTGAGGACAGTGTCCATCCAATGGGCAGTGAGGACAGTATCCATCCAATGGGCAGACAGGACAGTGTCCATCCAATGGGCAGTGAGGACAGTGTCCATCCAATGGGCAGTGAGGGCAGTGTCCTTCCAATAGGCAGTGACGGCAGTGTCCATCCAATTGGCAGACAGGACAGTGACCATCCAATGGGCAGTGAGGACAGTGTCCATCCAATGGGCAGACAGGACAGTGTCCATCCAATGGGCAGTGAGGACAGTGTCCATCCAATGGGCAGTGAGGGCAGTGTCCTTCCAATAGGCAGTGACGGCAGTGTCCATCCAATTGGCAGACAGGACAGTGACCATCCAATGGGCAGTGAGGACAGTGTCCATCCAATGGGCAGACAGGACAGTGTCCATCCAATGGGCAGTGAGGGCAGTGTCCATCCAATGGGCAGACAGGACAGTGTCCATCCAATGGGCAGTGAGGACAGTGTCCATCCAATGGGCAGACAGGACAGTGTCCATCCAATGGGCAGTGAGGACAGTGTCCATCCAATGGGCAGACAGGACAGTGTCCATCCAATGGGCAGACAGGACAGTGTCCATCCAATGGGCAGTGAGGACAGTGTCCATCCAATGGGCAGACAGGACAGTGACCATCCAATGGGCAGTGAGGGCAGTGTCCATCCAATGGGCAGTGAGGACAGTGTCCATCCAATGGGCAGTGAGGGCAGTGTCCATCCAATAGGCAGTGACGGCAGTGTCCATCCAATGGGCAGTGAGGACAGTGTCCATCCAATGGGCAGTGAGGGCAGTGTCCCTCCAATGGGCAGTGAGGACAGTGTCCATCCAATGAGCAGTGAGGACAGTGTCCATCCAATGGGCAGTGAGGGCAGTGTCCATCCAATGGGCAGTGAGGACAGTGTCCATCCAATGGGCAGTGAGGGCAGTGTCTATCCAATGGGCAGTTAGGACAGTGTCCATCCAACGGGCAGTGAGGGCAGTGTCCATCCAATGGGCAGGCAGGACAATGTCTATCCAATGGGCAGTTAGGACAGTGTCCATCCAATGGGCAGGCAGGACAATGTCCATCCAATGAGCAAGCAGGACAGTGTCCATCCAATGGGCAGTCAGAACAGTGTCCATCCAATGGGCAGTTGGGACAGTATCCATCCAATGGGCAGTTAAGACTGTGTCCATCCAATGGGCAGTCAGAACAGTGTCCATCCAATGGGCAGTTAGGACTGTGTCCATCCACTGGGCAGTTTGGAAAATGGGACAATGTCCATTCACCCACTGGTCCATCACCCTCCTGCCCCTCATTTAACCCCTCCTCGCTCACCCCTCAACTCGCTCGCGACCCCCCCACTCACCCCTGCCCGCCTCCCCCTTCCCGACGCACCCCCTCTCCCTTGTTCACCTTCCCTCGCCTGCCTCCTGGCCACTTTTCGCCATGCAAACCCAAAGGCCATGGCTTCCCCTCATTCATTTCCCCTCGTCCACCAACCCCCCCCCACCCACCACCTTCCTCTGCCGCCCTCCCGGCCACCGGGCGCCGCGCAAATGCAAAAAGTTCACCATGGTACCTGAGCGACCATCTCGCTGGAAATCAACGTGGCACCACTCCCCGTCGTTGACCTTCTTGTTGGTGGCCCGGATCTTGATGGCTCCCGACCCCATGTCGAGGAGCAGGAAGAGGAACCCGTCCAGAAGCTCCATGGCAAAGTAGTCCACCTTGCGCACCCGCTCGAGGCGGCCTTCCTTGGGCACCTGCGGTCGGCCGTGGCTGAAGAGGAGCAGGCCGTTGGGCTCGGTGGTACAGAAGTCAAAGGAGATGGAGCCCGTCTTCTTGGTGTTCCACTTGGGCAGTGAGATGTAGGCCTCCGGGGCCTCGAAGGTGACCGGGTCCAAGGCTGCCACATTCTCGCACCTGAACACCAGGTCCCCGTGCACCTTCATCTTGGAGTCGCCCTCCTTGGCGAGGCGGGAGAGCTCCAACTTGAAGTCATTGTTCTTATACACGACCTGCAGGTCAACACACAGAGTTGGTCTGCGAGACTCCTGTTTTTTTTTCGTAGAGGGATGGGCTATTTCCCCATCCGTCTACAGGAGCTTGTATTTCGGTAGGGGATTACTGTTATTCGTAGAACCATAGAAGGACAAGGGGGCCATTCAACCCATACAGTCTGCACTCACAACAATCCCACCCAGGCAGGCCTATCTTTGTAGTACCACTGACAGAAAGGGACAATGCCATCCAGATTGTTCTCCATAACCCTGAGTATTTACCCACTAGTCACACACATCTTTGGACACTAAGGGGCAATTTAGCATGGCCAATCCACCTAACCTGCACATCTTTGGATACTAAGGGACAATTTAGCATGGCCAATCCACCTAACCTGCACATCTTTGGACACTAAGGGGCAATTTAGCATGGCCAATCCACCTAACCTGCACATCTTTGGACACTAAGGGGCAATTTAGCATGGCCAATCTACCTAACCTGCACATCTTTGGATACTAAGGGACAATTTAGCATGGCCAATCCACCTAACCTGCACATCTTTGGACACTAAGAGGCAATTTAGCATGGCCAATCCACGTACCCCACACATCTTTGGACACTAAGGGAAAATTTAGCATGGGCAATCCACCTAACCTGCACACCTTTGGACACTAAGGGGCAATTTAGCATGGCTAAGCCACCCAACTTGCGCATCTTTGGACACTGAGGGACAATTTAGCACGGCCAATCCACCTAACCTGAACATCTTTGGACACTAAGAGTAAATTTAGCATGGCCCATCCACCTAACCTGCGCATCTTTGGACACTATTGGGACAATTTTAGCATGGCCAATCCACCTGACCCACACACCTTGGAGAGGAAACCGGAGCACCCGGAGGAAAGCCACGTGATTGGAGAAGATGCAGACTCCACTCAAACAGTCACCCGAGGCCAGTATGGAACCCAGGGCACCATGGGGCACTCTGTCGCCATGGTCACTTGGCGGCCATTTTGTGAGCTGTCAACCCTTGTCTTCCTCGACGTTTGGGGGGGGGGGGGAGAGGCGGGGGGGGGTGGGGGGTGGTGGTGGTCAACCATAGGGGTCAGCTGGATGGTACTCACGTCCTTCAAGCATCCCATGAAGTTGTTGCTGACAGGTGAACCCGGGAGGTCGGCCGTGCTCGGGCTCCCCCCGATGTAGAAGAAGTCGTCAGAGCCCAGCATGGTGTAGTCTTCCTGCGTGTATCCCGTGGTGGTGAGGATCCCGTCCACAGAGATGGTGACCTGTCCGCAAGCGTGGTTGGAGGTGGGGGTGGGGGGGAAGCGGGTCGGGGTGTGTGTGTGTGTATGTGTGTGTGCATTGGTGTGTGAGTGGTAAGTGGGTGCGGGAAGGAGGGCGGCGGGGGGGGTGGTGTGGGGGAGAGGAAGGAGGGAAGAAAAGAATGGGATAGAGTCCATTACCAATTGCCTCGGCAACAACCCCCACAGGTACCCTGGGCCGGCCTCCATTTTCATGTCTGCCTTCTCTTACCCGTTGGTTGAAGCTTCTACCAATTTCCCCAGGGTTGGGGAGAGGAGGAAGGGAGGGGGTATGTGTTTTGCGGGGGGCCACTACTTGCTGGCAATGAGGAAAGAGATCAGAAGCACAGAACCTGACGGTTTGAAGACTGGATGCTCTACACTAACCAGTATTGGCCATAGTACATCGAATCATAAACTCCTGACAGTGCAGAGGGAGGCCATTCAGCCCTTCAGGTCTACACCGACCACAATCCCACCCTATCCTCACAGCCCCACGCATTTACCCTAGCTAGTACCCCTGACACTAAGGGACAATTTAGCATGGCCAATCCAACTAACCTGCACATCCTTGGACACTAAGGGGCAATTTAGCATGGCCAATCCACCTAACCTGCACATCTTTGGACACTAAGGGACAATTTAGCATGGCCAATCCACCTAACCTGCACATCCTTGGACACTAAGGAGCAATTTAGCATGGCCAATCCACTTAACCTGCACATCTTTGGACACTAAGGGACAATTTAGCATGGCCAATCCACTTAACCTGCTAATCTTTGGACACTAAGGGACAATTTAGCATGTCCAATCCATCTAACCTGCACATCTGTGGGAGGAAACCGGAGCACCCATGCAGACACGAAGAGGGTGCGCAGACTCCGCACAGACAATGGCCCAAACCGGGACTCAAACTTGAGTCCTTGGCACTGTGGGGCAGCAGAACTAATCACCTGAGAAACATAGAAATGGGAAGCAGGAGGAATCCATTCAGCTCTTCCAGCCCATGTTCCCCCATTCATTTTGATCATGGCTGATCATCGAATTCAATATCCTGATTTCCCCTCCACCTCAAATCCCTCGATCCCTTTAGCCCCAAGAGTGATATCTAATTCCTTCCTGAAATCACACAATGTTTTGGCCTTTCTGTGCGAGTGACTTCCAGCACTCTCTGGGTGAAGAAATTTCCCCTCACCTGAGTCCTAAAAGATTTACCCCTTATCTTCAAACTATGACCCCCCCTAGTTCTGGACTCCCCCCAACATGGGGAACATTCTTTCTGAATCTATCCTGTTAGAATTTTATAAGTTTCTATCGGATCCCCCTCTCACTCTTCCAAACTCCAGTGAATATAATCCTAACTGACATAGTCTCTCCTCATCCTGCCATCCCAGGAATCAGCCTGGTAAACCTTCGCTGCGCTCACTCTATAGCAAGAACACCCTTCCCCGGGTAAGGAGACCAAAGGAGTGAAGAGAAAGCCCCTCGCCACTGACCGAGATGTCCGTCCCCATACCTTGTGGCTGTGACCTCTGGTTCTCGAATCTACAGGCAGCATGGGAAAACCCGGCACATGGGTTCTGTCGCTTCCGATCTCCTCTGGTTTCCAAATCGCAATTTGCGGCCTCCCGCCAGCTGCCACGTAAGTGGGCGGGCGATGATCGAGGGAGTGGAGTAGGCCAAACCGGAACCAGCATGGCCACTCGCCCCTCGGAGTGGCGCTGCGAGCAGGGTCACTGTGCCAAGACTCCACACTGAGCGTGTCAAATACTATTCGAGACACAGCTTTGATCGTTAAAAAAAAACCCTGCCTTGAACGGGTTATGGGCCCTACTTTGGGCGCCCTTGGGTCTAGGGAGTTGCCAAGCCATTTGTCCACCAGCACCCGACTTGCCCTCACCGGAACGAACTTTCAGGTTGTGCCAACGTGGTGCCAAGGCGTCACCCACTCATGATATGATCTCCTAATTTCTGCCCCTTGTCTAGGCAGGGCATGATGGCAACACTTTCTAAACCTGTTGTCTGACTGAATGACATCGATGCTATCCCATCCTGCTCTCTGGTATGGGGTGGGGGGGGTATACCACTCTCACAGGGGATAAGTCCACTCTAGGCTGAAGGATGCGCCTGATTTGGTGTCTCGCTATGGGATTCCCACTCAGCTAACCTCCGCTGACTACCTAAACTGTCCAGGAACTGTTGTGGAAGTGTCGCAGCTGTCGAGGAACTGTCCAACTTTCCCCAAAACTATGTCAGTAAGTCAGTCAAGTTTCCTCAGCTTCCATGAATGCTGGGGGGATGGGGAGGTGGGGGGGGGAGTGGCGGGCTGCAGGTAGTTGTGTCAAAGTCGATGTGGGGCAAACGTAGTGCTGGGGTCGGCGCGATCTCCATCTCCAACTGTCCCACTGCAGTAAACCCGAGGATGCGAGACTCACTCATCCAAGGGACGGTCACCACTACCCCCCTCCAACTCCCCATTGCCGCCCCCCACCCTCCAACTGTGGCCTCCAGCCTCACAAGTTGGCATACTATTCATGTCATCTCTCCCCCCAACTCCGAGAGGAGCCTTCTTTCACCTCCCAGATCGACAAGGAGGCAAAAATTGTCAAAAATTAATCTGAATATTGGACTCTTCCTATTTCTCTCCCCCCACACTGTCACCCAACAAACAAAAAAAGGTATAGCACAGGGGCAGGCCCTTCGGCCTCCAAGTTTAGTCTCTGACTATAAAACAAACCCTTCTGCCCTCACTTGATCCCTATCACTCCATACCCTTCCTATCCGTGTTCCCATCCAGATGCCTCTTAAATGTTGCTAAAGTGCTTCCTTCCACCATCCCCTCTGGCAGCGCGTTCTAGGCACCCACCACTCTCTGCATGAAAAACTACCCCCCCACTGCACATGTCCTTTAAACTTCCCCCCTTCTCACCTTGAACATGTGCTCCCCCCAGTGTAATTGACCCTTCCACCCTGGGGAAAAAAGCCTCTGATTATCCATCCTGTCTATTTCTCTCATCACTTTGTAGACCCTCTATTGGGGTCTCCCCAGCCTCTGTCTAAACAATTCCGGTTTATCCTCTAAGCCAAGGCCCTGGAGACCCAAGCCAATATCCCAGCGAACTTTGTCTGCATTCGCTCCGAAGCTTCCCCCGCCTTGCAGCGAAACTTTCTGACGAGCTCGCTCAGCCCGGTGAGAAATCCCTCCCCAGCATCTTGGGGCCAGTTGAGGTTATTTTCTCCCAGAGTTGGGGAAAGGGGAACAAGATATTGCCTTGATACCCTGGTGTCAGACCACCTCTGTCAAGTCACACGGATTCATTCCTTTCTTAGCCTCAAATCTTACCTCACCTTGACCACCATCTTGGCAGACAAAATGGCAGCTGTGGCAGGGGCCCCGTGGGGACAAAATGAAGGCAAGCCTTTCCACCTGTCCCTTTTCTCTCTCTCTCTTCTCTATCTCTCTCTTTCTCCCTCTCTCTCTCTCTCTTTCTGTCAAGGGAGTATGTGTTGCTTTAGAACCATAGAAAATTTGCAGCTCAGAAACTCAAGCCTTTTGGCCCTTCTTGTCTGTGCTGACCCATTTTTTTAACCTAGTCCCAATGACCTGCGCTTGAACCATATCCCTCTACACCCCTCTCATCCACGTACCCGTCCAAGTTTTTCTCAAAAATGACCCTGCATTTATCCAGCAGCTCATTCCACTCTCCCACCACTCTCTGCGTGATGAAGAAGCCCCCCCCCCTCAATATTCTCTTTAAACTTTTCTCCTTTCACCCTTAACCCATGCCCTTTGGTTTGTTTTTCTCCCCTAGCCTCAGTGGGAAAAGCCTGCTTGCATTCACTCTATCTATACCGATCTCATCTTATGCACATCTATCAAATCTCCCCCTCATTCTTCTACACTTCAGGGAATAAAGTCCAAACCTATTCAATCTCTCTCTCAGCTTCCCAAGTCCCTCGTGAACCTTTTCTTTCAACCTTATTTACATTTTTCCTGCAACTAGGTGACCAAAACTGTATGCAATTTGGCCTCACTAATGCCTTATACAACCTTACCATAACACTCCAACTTTTGTACTCGATACTCCGATTTATAAAGGCCAATGTGCCAAAAAAGCACTCTTTACCACCCTACCCACCTGTCACTTTTAGGGAATTCTGTACTTGTATTCCCAGATCCCTCTGTTCAACTGCATTCTTCAGAGTCCTACCATTTAACCTGGGCGTTCTACTTTGTCCTTCCAAAGTACAACTCTGGGGAAAATGAGTAGATTCAGGCTTCTCGGGGCTGCGTAGGCCTCAGTGTCTCTAGAAAACTTTCCTGGTGGTAGGACAAAGAGGTGTGAAGAGAGGCCAATCGATGGGACGCTGGTTCCGATTTGACAACCACCCACTGCCCCCTCCCCACTCCCAACCCACATTGACAAGCGTTGGCTTAGTTTTTCCTCGCCTCCCCCCCCCACCCCCGCAAGATGCCAACAGTCTTGAGATTGAAGGGAAGTGAGGAGTCAGACACAAAAATGGCATTAGTGATCGTCCGGAGAGTATTGGTTAAGAGGTTTAGTCCACACCCCGGTCCGCTGGGCCAAAGGGAGGACAACGCGCATTCTCGTTGGCAACGAGGCCCCAGCCATGCATCAAAATAAAAAGGCGGGGTGTGGGGGGGAGGAGGGGGCCTCGCGCGGGGCTGGTCAGCGTTCGCTTAGCAGCTGTCGAATTAGGTCATGCGAGGGTTCATGCGAGGAGGGAGACACAGAGAGAGAGAGAGAGAGAGGACTATATAGAGGGGAGAGAAGGAAATGGAGAGTTCCATTTTCGAGAGGGACTTCTGTTCAAAAGCACATCAGCTCCAGATCATTCCTGGTCTTCAGTGGGGCGATTTGATTTGATTTGATTTATTTTGCCCCAAGTACTGTGATATAGTGAAAAGTATTGTTTCTTGCCCGCTATACAGACAAAGCATACCATTCATAGAGTACATAGGCAAGAAGGAAAGGTGAGGGTGTAGAATGTATTGTTACAGTCACAGCTAGGGTATAGAGAAAGATCAACTTAATATTTGATTTGATTTATTATTGTCACATTTATTGGGATACAGTGAAAAGTATTGTTTCTTGCACACTATACAGACAAAGCATACTGTTCATAGAGTACATAGGGGAGAAGGGAAGGAGAGAGTGCAGAATATAGTGTTACAGTCACAGCTAGGGTGTAGAGAAAATCGATTTAATACATGGTAGATCTATTCAAAAGTCTGACAGCAGCAGGGAAGAAGCTGTTCTTGAGTCGGTCGGTACGTGACCTCAGACTTTTGTATCTTTTTCCCGACGGAAGAAGGTGGAAGAGAGAACGTCTGGGGTGCGTGGGGGGGGAGTCCTTGATTATACTGGCTGCTTTTCCCCGAGGCAGCGGGAAGTGTAAACACAGTCAATGGATGGGAGGCTGGTTTGTGCGATGGGACTGGGTTACATTCACGATCCTTTGTAGTTCCTTGCGGTCTTGGGCAGAGCAGAAGCCCAGACCGAGCTGTGATACATCCAGAAAGAATGCTTTCTACGATGCATCTGTAAAATTTGGTGAGAGTCGTAGCAGGGTCTGGGTGGGACTCTTGTCAGTGCTATCTCGATGGGCTGAATGGCCTCCTTCTGCTCTGTAGGATTCTGTAATTCAATATTCTGAATTAGCGCTGCTGCCTCACAGCACTAGGGACGTGGGTTCAATTCCCGGTTTGGGTCACTGTCTGTGCAGAGTCTGCACATTCTCTCCATGTCTCTGTGGGTTTCCTCCCACAGTTGAAAGGTGTGCTGGTTAGGGTGCATTGGCCGTGCTAAATCTCCCTCAGTGTAACCCGAACAGGCACTGGAGTGTGGTGACTCATGGATTTTCACAGTAATTTCATTGCAGTGTTAATGTAAGCCTGCTTGTGACACTAAAAGGGAAGCTGTCATCAAAAGGGATTATAGAGAACTGGATAGGAAGCTGAGGAAGAGAAAAGCGAAGGTAGTAATTTCAGGATAGCTGCCTGTGCCTCGGGAGAATGAGAGCAGGAATCAAATGAGGTGGAAGGTGAATGCATGGCTGAGGGACAGGGGGCAGGGGTTCAGGTTCATAGATCATTGGGACCACTTTAGGAGCAGGTGTGACCTGTACAGTAAGGACAGTGGCACTTGAACCCTAGGGGGACTAATATCTTGGCAGGTAGACTAGCTAGGGCTACTGGGGGATCTTTAAACTAGAAAAGCTGGGGGGGTGGGAATATCAATGGGACATTGAATAAGGAGGTTAGTTCCCAGATAGGGAAGGATTGTAGGCACTCTGAGAGGGGGGTTAGACATAGAACATAGAACATAGAACATTACAGCGCAGAACAGGCCCTTCGGCCTTCGATGTTGCGCTGACCATTATAAAAAGCAATGCCCCTCCAAACTAAACCATTCCCTTCTCTTCCATATACTTATCAACTAACCTCTTAAACGCCACCAAACTTGGCGCATCTACAACTGCTGCAGGCAGGGCATTCCACTCCCGAACCACCCTTTGGTAAAGAACCTACCTCTGATATCCGTCCTATAACTATCACCCCTTAATTTAAAGCTGTGTCCCCTCGTGCTAGCTTTCTCCATCCTAGGAAAAAGGCTATCACTGTCCACACTATCTAAACCTCTAATCATCTTATATGTTTCGATTAGGTCCCCTCTTAGCCGCCTCCTTTCTAACGAAAACAACCTCAAATCCCTCAGCCTCTCTTCATAAGACCTGCCCTCCATACCAGGCAACATCCTGGTAAACCTCCTCTGTACCCTCTCCAATGCCTCCACATCTTTCTTATAATGCGGGGACCAGAACTGCACACAATACTCCAAGTGCGGCCGCACTAGAGTTTTGTACAGTTGCAACATGACGTTGCGGCTCCGAAATTCAATCCCCCTACCAATAAAAGCTAAGACTCCATATGCCTTCTTAACAACCTTATCGACTTGACTGCCTACTTTCAGGGATCTATGCACATACACACCAAGATCCCTCTGTTCATCAAGACTACTAAGAATCCTACCATTAGCCCTATACTCTACACATTTATTATTCCTGCCATAGTGCATTACCTCACACTTTTCCACATTAAACTCCATTTGCCACCTCTCGGCCCAGCTCTGCAACTTGTCCAAGGCAGGTGGTGGAAAAGGGAAATATCCTGACTGAGGGGCTGAGGTGTGTCTATTTTAATGCCACGAGTGTAGTAAATAAGGTAGATGAGCTTAGGGTGTGGATTGCTTCTTGGGAGTGTGATGTGGTGGCCATTACAGAGACTTGGTTGTCTCAGGGACAGGACTGGGTACTTCAGGTGCCAGGATTCAGATGCTTCAGGAGGGACAGGGTTGGGGGCAAAAGAGGAGGTGGTGTGGCACTGTTGATCAGGGACAGTGTCATGGCTGTAGAGAAGGTGGAAGACGCAGAGGGAATGTCTGCAGAGTCTCTGTGGGTGGAAGTTAGGAACAGCAAAGGCTCGATAACTTTGCTGGGTGTATTCTATAGGCCGCCCAATAGCGACAGGGAACTTGATGTGCAGATAGGGAAACAGATCCTAGACAGATGTAGAAATAACAGGGTTATCGTGATGGAAGATTTCAATTTCCCAAAGATCGACTGGAATATCCCAAGGGTAAGGGGTTTGGATGGTGTGGAGTTTATTAGGTGTGTTCAGGAAGGTTTCCTGACACAGTACGTGGAAAAGCCTACGAGAGGAGAGGCTGAACTTGACCTGGTGCTTGCTAATGAGCCAGGACAGGTGTCAGATCTCACGGTAGGAGAGCATCTTGGGGATGGAGATCATAATTCTATCTCTTTCACGATAGCGATGGAAAGAGATAAGATCAGGCAGGCTAGAAAGGTGTATGCCTGGAGTAAGGGGAAATATGAAAACATTAGGCAGGTAATTGGACGAATAAACTAGGAGGAGGTGTTCTTGGGGAAGAGTACAGAAGGAAAGTGGCAGATTTTCAAAGAATGTTCCAACAACGTTCCAAGGAGTCAAGGAGGTTCTGGTAGGATGCAGAAACCGTGGTGCACGAAGGTAGTGGTAAACCTAGTTAGGAAGGAAAAAAAGGTATATAAAAGGTTCAGAGAGCTAGGGGATATTAGGGATCTAGAGGAGTATAAGGTGTGTAGAAGGGAACTTAAAAAGGAAATTAGGAGAGCCAGAAGGGGTCATGAGAAGGCCTTGGTGGGTAAGATTAAGGAGAATCCCAAGGCCTTCTACAAATATGTGAAAAGTAAAAGGATGAGAAGGGATAGGGCCTATAAAAGGTGAAGGGGGAAAAGTCTGTGTGAATCCGGAAGAAATGGCAGAGGTGCTTATTGAGTACTTTGCCTCGGAATTCACGGTGGAAAGTGAACTGGGAGATTGCACTGCAGGTTTGAGGCATATGGAAAAGATTGAGTATGTGGATGTTAGGAAAGAGGATGTGTTAGACCTGTTAAATTCTATCAAGATAGACAAGACGCCGGGACCGGATGGGATGTACCCCAGGTTATTGTGGGAAGTGAGGGAAGTGGTTGCAGAGCCCCTGGAAATGATATTTGCGTCGTCCATGGAAACGGGAGAGGTTCCGGAGGATTGGAGGATTGCGGATGTGGTTCCTATCTTTAAGAAAGGGAACAGGGATCGTCCAGGAAATTACCGACTGGTGAGTCTGACTTCAGTGGTTGGTAAGCTGATGGAGA
This sequence comes from Sphyrna mokarran, assembly GCA_024679065.1. Classification (NCBI taxonomy): domain Eukaryota; kingdom Metazoa; phylum Chordata; class Chondrichthyes; order Carcharhiniformes; family Carcharhinidae; genus Sphyrna; species Sphyrna mokarran. The sequence goes on along the minus strand of JAGIQG010000039.1, from coordinate 6,339,815 downwards.
GGCTTCTGAGGGATAAGATATATGAACATTTGGAGAAGTTTGGACTGATTAGAAATAGTCAGCATGGTTTTGTCAAGGGCAGGTCATGCCTTACGAGCCTAGTTGAGTTCTTCGAAAATGTGACTGAACACATTGACGAAGGAAAGGCGGTGGACGTAGTGTACATGAACTTTAGTAAGGTGTTTGATAAGGTCCCACATGCAAGGCTTCTGGAGAAGGTGAGAGGGCATGGGATCCAAGGGGCTTTGGCCTCTTGGATCCAGAACTGGCTTGCCGGCAGAAGGCAGAGAGTGGTTGTGGATGGGTCTTGTTCTGCATGGAGGTCGGTAACCAGTGGAGTGCCCCAGGGATCTGTTCTGGGACCCCTGCTGTTTGTCATTTTCATAAATGACCTGGATGAGGAAGTGGAGGGATGGGTTAGCAAGTTTGCCGACAATACAAAGGTCGGTGGTGTTGTGGATGGTCTGGAGGGATGCCAAAAGTTGCAGCGGGACAAAGACAGGATGCAAGACTGGGCGGAGAAATGGCAGATGGACTTCAACGTGGATAAATGTGTAGTGGTCCATTTTGGCAGGAATAATAGAACATAGAACATAGAACATTACAGCACAGAACAGGCCCTTCGGCCTTTGATGTTGCGCCGACCAATATAAAAAGCAATGCCCCTCCAAACTAAACCATTCCCTTCTCTTCCATATACTTATCAACTAACCTCTTAAACGCCACCAAACTTGGCGCATCTACAACTGCTGCAGGCAGTGCATTCCACTCCCGAACCACCCTTTGGGTAAAGAACCTGCCTCTGATATCCGTCCTATAACTATCACCCCTTAATTTAAAGCTGTGTCCCCTCGTGCTAGCTTTAATGGGATGAAGGAGTACAATATAAGGGGTAGGATTCTTAGCTGTGTTGTAGAGCAGAAGGATCTCGGGGTCCGGGTCCATAGAACTCTTAAATTGGCCTCGTAGGTGGAGGAAGTGGTCAAGGAGGCATACGGTGTACTGGCCTTCATTAATCGAGGAATAAAGTTTAGGAGTCAGGAGGTAATGATGCAGCTCTATAAGACTCTTATCAGACCCCACTTGGAGTATTGTGCGCAGTTCTGGTCACCTCATTATAGGAAGGATGTAGAGGCTATTGAGAGAGTTCAGAGGAGATTTACAAGGATGCTGCCTGGATTGGGAGGCAGGCCTTATGAAGATAGGTTGAGGGAGCTGCGACTCTTCTCACTGGAGAGACGTAGTTTGAGAGGCGACCTGATAGAGGTTTATAAAATGTTGAGAGGGATAGATAGGGTGGACTCTCAGAGACTATTTCCCCGAGCTGAAATGGTCACTATGAGAGAACACAGATTTAAGGTGCAGGGAAGCAAATACAGAGGGGATGTCAGGGGTAGGTTTTTCACTCAGAGGGTGGTGAGTGAATGGTACCGACTGCCATTGGAGGTTGTTGAGGCAAACTCACTGGGGTCTTTTAAAAGACTTCTGGATGACTATATGGAAAAGAATAGGATAGGGGGTTATAGATAGGTCTGTGGATTGGTAGATGTGATCGGCGCAACTTGTGGGCCGAAGGGCCTGTTTGTGCTGTGTTGTTCTATGTTCTATTAAATAAACTTTAAAACTTTGAACAGAGGTGGCACAGTGGTTAGCACTGTTGCCTCACCAGGGACTCAGATTTGATTCCCACTTCGCGTCATTGTCTTTGTGGAGTCTGCACATTCTCCCCATATCTGCATGGGTTTCCTCCAAGTACTCTGGTTTTCTCCCACAGTCCAATGATGTTAGGGGGATTGGCCATGCTAAATTGCCCGTTTGTGTGAGGGGAACTAACTAGGGTAAATGCATGGGGCTGGAGCCTGGATGAGATTGTGTTCGGTGCAGACTCAAAGGGCCAAATGGCCTCCTTCTGCACTGGAGGGATTCTACGATTTGACACTGACCCAAGCTGGGAGTCAAACCCAGGTCCCCGGCACTGTGAGGCAGTAGTACTAACCCAGAATGTCAGCATCATACAATCCTACAGTGCATTGACGCAGCACCGTAAGGGTCCCATCCTGACCTTATTCTCTTAACTGCATATATTTACCCTGCTAGCCCCCCCGACACTTGGGGGCAAGTTTGTCTGGCCAATCCACCCAACCCGTGCATCTTTCAGACTGTGGAGGCTGGGTACCCAGCTGTTCGCAATATATATTAATGATTTGGATGAGAGAACAAAAATATTCAAAGTTTACAGGTGATACCAAGTTGGGGAGGGAGGGTGAACTGTGACCAGGATGCAAAGATCCTTCAGAATGATCTGGACAGCTTGGGTGAGTGGGCTAATCAATGGCCAATGCAGTTTAATTTGGATAAATGTAAGGTTATTCAATTTGGAAGCAAAAACGAGGTGGCAGATTACTACCTGAATGGGTGTAAATTGGGAGAGGGGAAGCGTGCAGAGGGATCTGGGTGCACCAGTCGCTGGAGGTAAGCGTGCAGATGCAGCAGGCGGTAAAAAAGGCAAATGGTGTGTTGGCCTTCATTGCAAGAAGTTTCGAGTACAGGAGTAGGGAGGTGTTGTTACACTTACACAGGGCCTGGGTGAGGCCACACCACTAGAGTATTGTGTGCAGTTTTGCTCTCCTTTTCTGAGGAAGGATGTTCTTGCTGTGGAGGGAGTGCAGCGAAGGGTTTACCAGGCTGATTCCGGGGACTGGTGTATGAGGAGAGATTGACGAGGTTAGGATAGTTTTCGCTGGAGTTCAGACAAATGAAGTTCCCGATGGTGAGGGGGGGAGTCCAGAACCAGAAAGTCACAGTCTGAGAATTGTGGGGTAGACCATTTAGGACGGAGGTGAGGAGACATTTCTTCACCCGGTGGAATTTATTCCCACAGGAAGTATTTGATGCCAAAACGTTGAATGTGTTCAAGAGGCGGCTGGATATAGTACTTGGGAGCGAACAGGATCAAAGGGGAGAAAGCGGGATGGGGTTATTGAGTTGGACGATCGGCCATGATGGCCATGAGTGGAAGAGCAGGCTTAAAGAGCTGAATGGCTCCTCTTGCTCCTATCTCCTCCATTATCCTACTGGGAAACTGGTGCACCTGGAGAAAACCCATGCAGACATGGGGAGAATGTGCAGACTCCACACAAACAGTGACCCAAGGGCAGAATGGAACCTGGGTGCCTGGTGCTGTGAGGCAGCAGTGCTAACCACTCAATCTCTCCTTATACGTCAATCCCATCATCCCAGGAATCGACCTGTGATGGGCTGAATGGCCTTCTTCTGCATTGTCGGGATTCTACGATTCATAGAACATAGAACAATACAGCACAATCAGGCTCTTCAGCCCACGAGTTGCACTGATCACATCTACCAATCCACAGACCTAACTATAACCCCCATCCTATTCTTTTCCATATACTCATCCAGAAGTCTTTTAAAAGACCCCAGTGAATTTGCCTCAACAACCTCCGATGGCAGTCGGTTCCATTCACTCACCACCCTCTGAGTGAAAAACCTACCCCTGACATCTCCTTTGCATTTGCTTCCCTGCACCTTAAATCTGTGTCCTCTCGTAGTGACCATTTCAGCTCAGGGAAATAGTCTCTGTGAGTCCACCCTATCTATTCCTCTCAATGTAACCTCTATCGATTCTAATAATTCCATACATTTGCCGCTCTCTGGGTGAAGAAATTTCTCCTCCCCTCAGTCCTAAAAGGTTTACCCCTTCTCCTCAAACTATAACCCCCTAGTTCTGGACTCCCCCCACAATGGGGAGCATTCTTTCTGAATCTAACTCTGTCTAACCCTGTTAGAATTTTATAAGTTTCTATCAGATCCTCTTCTAAACTCCAGTGAATGTAATCCTAACCAACTTAGTCTCTCCTCATCCTGCCATCCCAAGAATCAGCCTGGTAAACCTTTGCTGCACTCCCTCTATAACAAGGACACCCTTCCTCAGTTAAGGAGACCCAAACTGCACCCAATACTCCAGGTGTAGCCTCACCAAGGTCCTGTACAATTAAGACCATAAAAGCAGAACGAGGCCACTCAGCCCATCGAGTCTGCTCCACCATGGCTGCTATTGTTCTCATCCGCCATTCTCCTGCCTTTTCCCCTGATCCCCTTGTTAATCAAGAACCTCTGCGGCCTCCTCTGCGGCAGAGTTCCACAGATTCACCCACTCTCCGAAGCTGAAGAAATCCCTCCTCATCCCTGTTTTAAAGAAAGCCATGAAGTGGAGGTGCCGGCATTGGACTGGGGTAGGCACATAACACCAGATTAAAGTCCAACAGGTTTACTTGGAGCTTTTGGGAGCGCTATCCCTTCATCAGGTGAGCGGAGAGTTGGATTCACAAACAGGGCATATATTGGTAAAATCGCAATTACAAGATCGCTGAGCAGAGACTGATAGCCAAGTTCCACACACATGAGAACGGCCTCAACTGGGGTCTTGGGCTCATGTTGCACTATCTGTAACCCCCACAACTTGCCTGGGCTTGCAAAATCTGTCCTGTCTGGAGACAATCTCTTTAACCAGTTAAACAAAGAGACAATCCGTTTGTAATTTTTATAAATGATCTGGATGAGGGTATTGAAGGATGGATTAGTAAATTTGCAAATGACACCAAAGTCAGAGGAGTGGTAGATAGTGAAGAGGGGTGTTCTAGTTTGCAGAGAGACTTGGACAAGTTGCAGAGCTGGGCCGAGAGGTGGCAAATGGAGTTTAATGTGGAAAAGTGTGAGGTAATTCACTTTGGCAGGAATAACAAATGTGTAGAGTATAGGGCTAATGGTAGGACTCTTAATAGTGTTGATGAACAGAGGGATCTTGGTGTAGGGAGTGCAGGGAGTTCCCTGCACTCCACTCTGACCTGCCCCTGCTCATTGGTCCAACTAGACCATTTGTTTGTATCCCTCTATTCCCAATCTGTTCATGTGACTATGTAGGGAAATCTTAAACGATCCCAGCGTGTCCGCCTCCACCACCCTACTTGGCAGTGCATTCCAGGCCCCTCTGTGTAAAATACGCCCCCCGATGCCTGTTTTGAACTTTGCCCCCCTCACCTTGAACCTGTGACCCCTTGTGTTCGTCACCTCCGATCTGGGAAAAAGCTTCCCACTGTTCATCCTATCCATACCCTTCATTATTTTATCCACCTCTATTAGGTCTCCCCCTCATCCTCTTTCCAGGGAGAACAACCCCGGTTTACCCAATCTCTCCTTGTAGCTAAGGCCCTCCACACCAGGCAACATCTTGGTAAACCTCCTCTGCGCTCTCTCCAAAGCCTCCACGTCCTTCTCAGTAGTGTGGCGACCAGAACTGGACGCAGTATTCCAAATGTGGTCTAACCAACGTTCTGTGCAGTTGTAACATCATATACCAACTTTTATACTCTATACCCCATGCTATAAAGGCAAGCATGCTATATTCCTTCTTCACCATCCTCTCCACCTGCGTTGCCACCTTCAAGGACCTGCATACCCAGGTCCCTCTGTGTGCTTCATTACAGGAAGGATGTGGAAGCCATTGAGAGGGTGCAGAGGAGATTTACAAGGATGTTGCCTGAATTGGGAGGCATGCCTTGTGAGGATAGGCTGAGGGAGCTCAGTCTTTTCTCCTTGGAGAGACGAAGGAAGAGAGGGGTGACCTGACAGAGGTTTATAAGATGTTGAGAGGTATAGATCGGGTGGATTAGAACAAAGATCAAAGAACAAAACAGCACGGGAAACAGGCCCTTCGGCCCAACGAGCCCGCGCCGCCACCCCAATGTTCCCACCTCTACCCATGATCCCTGTCTATGTTTATAGATCTATGGATTAAAAACCAAATTTGAGACAATTTAGGGAGAATTTGTTTTGCCAAATTAGCCTAAGAGCACATCGTTGGGATGTGGGAGGAAACCGGAGCACCCGGAGAAAACCTACGCAAGCACGGGGAGAATGCGCAAACTCCTACAGACACAGGCCCAAATCCATGTATCTGCACAGCACAGCGATAGTCACTGAGCTGTTGTGTTGCCCATCAAATGGTCCAGGTCAAACGTACACTAACGACGTGAAGCACGAGGATACTCCATTTCAATTTCAGTCTCTTCATCGCTGGTTGAAGGTAACAGCAATGTATCACAAATGAAATCTGCTGAGGTGCTGTAAAACATTGCGATTTCAAGAGCTTTAAAGTGTCAAATCAGGACTGTTTGTGAATGAATCTTTGTGAATCTTGGCTATTGCAGTAAAAAGTTCTTGGAGACTTTTTCCCAGGGCTGAAATGGTCGCTAGAGAGGACACAGGTGCTGGGGAGCAGGTACAAAGGAGATGTCAGGAGATAAGTTTTTCACTGAGAGGGTGGCGGGTGCGTGGAATGGGCTGCCGTCTGTGGTTGTGGAGACAAACTCGCTGGGGTCTTTTAAAGAGACTTTTAAATAAGTACACAAAACTCAGTAAGACAGAGGGTTAAAGATAAGTTTTAACTTATCATCGGCGCAACTTTGTGGGTCGAAGGGCCTGTATTGTGCTGTAGATTTTTTTCTCTCTATGCTTCTATGAACATTTGCCTTCCTAACTGCCATGGGAAACTGCACACTAATAGTTGCATGCAAACATCCCTTATTTATAGTCCGTTTCAATTGCTGGCCTTCCTCATTCTTGAGTTATTCTTCCTTGCTGAAAATGATATGCCTGTAATGTGCCTAAAGAGGTTTTTAACAACTCCTTAAGGGGCACCGTTAATTAATTTGGATGGAACGCAACTAGCCTGCAGGCCTGAATCTCAGCCATATTAAATAGCTCTGGGGGTGGGCGGGGGGGAGGGGGGGCAGTTAAAGTGGTGCCTGCGCGCAGGCTGTGTAATTCTCCAAGATAAGAGGAAGATTTCGCATTTCCAGTAGATTTCTTGTGACCTTCAGACCTCCACAGGCAATGGCGTAGCTTATCTTTATTCATTCCGTGGGACATGGGCGCCACGGGGTGGGTCTGGCATTTATTGTCCACCTCCAGTTGCCCCTTGAGAAGGTGGCGATGAGCTGCCATTTTCAATCACGGCAGTTTCCTTTCTGGGGGTTGGCCTACAGCGCTGTTAGGGAGGGAGTTCCAAGATTGTGATTGGACATCAATCAGTCCCCGTGTGTAGTGTAGGTACACCCACAGTGCTGTTAGGGAGGGAGTTCCAAGATTGTGATTGGACATCAATCAGTCCGCCGTGTGTGGTGTAGGTACACCCACAGTGCTGTTAGGGAGGGAGTTCCAGGATTGTGATTAGACATCAATCAGTCCCTGTGTGTAGTGTAGGTACACCCACAGTGCTGTTAGGGAGGGAGTTCCAGGATTGTGATTGGACATCAATCAGTCCGCCGTGTGTGGTGTAGGTACACCCACAGTGCTGTTAGGGAGGGAGTTCCAGGATTGTGATTGGACATCAATCAGTCCCCCGTGTGTGGTGTAGGTACACCCACAGTGCTGTTAGGGAGGGAGCTCCAGGATTTTGACCCCAGCCACAGTGAAGGAACGGCTGATATATTTCCAAGTTGGGACAGTGAGTGGCTCGGAGGGGGGAACTTGCAGGTGGTGGTGTTCCTCATGTGTCTGCTGCCCCCCACCCCCTGCTTGTCCTTCTAAGTGGTAGAGGTGGCGGGTTTGGAAGGTGCTGTGGAAGGAGTCTTGGCAAGTCACTACAGTGCATCTTGTAGATGGTACACACTGCTGTCACTGTGCGTCGGTGGTGGAGGGAGTGAGTGTTTGTGGTTAGCGTGTCGATCGAGTGGGGCTGCTTTGTCCTGGATGGTGTCGAGCTCCTCAAGTGTTGTTGGGAGCTGCACCCATCCAGGCAAGTTGAGAGTATTCCAACACACTCCTGACTTGTGCCCTTGTAGATGGTGGACAAGCTTTGGGGGGGGAGTCAGGAGGTGAGTTACTCTCCACAGGATTCCCAGTGGACAGGCTTTGAGGGGGAGTCAGGAGGTGAGTTACTCTCAGCAGGATTCCCAGCCTGGATCAAAGTTTGGGAGCATCAGCAGGACAGTGGTAAACCACGTCTGATGTTCTATGAGTGACATTGACTGAGCTATGAATATTGGCTGCATGGATAGATATCAGACAGCCTTCGATACTGAACATCGAGGAGAGATCCGAGGGGAACTTTCTATTGAGCATCTGAAAGGAGAGGGAGGAGGAGAGAGAGGATGGAGAGGGAGGGATAGATAGATCGCTAGGGCGGATTCCAAACCTGCGGAGAAACGGGAATCAGAGGAAGTATACTATGAAAGGTCTGACATTGAGATGTTCCAGAGAACAAAGGGACCTTGGTGTCTCTATCTACAGATCTCTGAAGGTGGAAAGGTAAGTTACTGCGGTGGTGAAAAAGGCACTGGCCTTCATCAATTGGGATATAGATTACAAAGGCAGAGAGGTCATGGTGGGACCAATGCAGGGAGAGTCTCAACAAGTCTGGCAGCATCTGTGAGGAGAGAGTAGAACTGACGCTTCCAGTCCAAATGATCCTTTATCAAAAGATCACTCTTTTCTCCCCTCACGGATGCTGCCAGAACCTGCTGAGATTTTCCTGCATTTTCTCTGTTGGTTTCAGTTTCCACAATAGTTCTATCCAGAGGTCAGTATGGAGTTGTGTAGGGCATTGGGGAGGCCACAGCTAGAGCACTGTGCACAGTTCTGGTTGCCATATTATAGAAAGGATGTGATCGCACTAGAGAGGGAGTTGGAGAGGAGATTCACTGGGACACTGCCTGGGATGGAGAGTTTGAGTTACGAAAAGAGGTTGGATAGACTTGGGTTGCTTTCTCCAGAATAGGGAAAGCTGAGGGGGCAAGGGACACGGACAGAGCGGATAGGGGGCAGCTGTTTCTCTTACTTGGAGGGTCAGTTACGCGGGGGAAGGTTTAGGGGAGGGATTGGGAGGAAAAGCTTTTTTTCCCCAGAAGGTCTGGAATGTGCTGTCTGGGAGGGTGGTGGAGGCGAGATGCCCCACATCCTTTAAACAGATAGAGGGATCTATCTATTCCTCCCTCTGTGCCCTCTCTCTCCTCCTCCCTCTCCTTTCAGATGCTCAATAGAAAGTTCCCCTCAGATCTCTCCTCGAGATCTCAGTATCGAAGACTGATACTTATCTGATACTTATCCACGCACCCAATATTCATAGCTCAGTCAATGTCACTCAGTAGAACATCAAATGTGGTTTACCACCATCCTGCTGATGCTCCCAAACTTTGATCCAGGCTGGGAATCCTGCGGAGAGTAACTCACCTCTTGACTCCCCCCCAAAGTCTGTCCACTAGGAATCCTGTGGAGTAACTCACCTCCTGACTCCCCCCAAAGCCTGTCCACTGGGAATCCTACAGAGAGTAACTCACCTCCTGGATGGGCACTTGGCACATCATAACATTCTGGGCTATGGTGCCAAGAGCTGGCAAGTGGTATTAGGTGGACAGATAGGGGTTTTCATGCATCAGTACAGATTCGATGGGCCGAAGGGCCTCTTCTGCACTGTAGTATTCAGGGAATGAGTGGACAAGGCCATTCAGTCCATCTAGCCTGTTCCACTTCCATTTTAAATTGAATTTATTTCAGGATGTGTCATAAGCAAGGCTTACATTCACGCTGCAATGAAGTCACTGCAAAAATCCCTCCAGTCGCCCACATGCTCCTGTTCGGGTACAAACGAGGGAGAATTTAGCACCCTAACCAGCATGTCTTTCGGACTGTGGGAGGAAACCCACATGCAAACTCCGCGCAGACAGTGACCCAAGGCCGGGAATCAAACCCCGGTCCCTGGCGCCGTGTGGCAGCAGTGCCAACCCACTGTGTGTCACCCAAATTGGATAGCACAGTGGGTTAGCACTGCTGCTTCACAGCTCCAATGATCCGGGTTCGATTCCCGGCTTGGGATCACTGTCTGCATGGAGTTTGCACCTTCTCCTCGGGCCTGCGTGGGTTTCCTCTGGGTGCTCCAGTTTCTTCCCAAAGATGTGCGGGTAAGGTCTGATCGGCCAGGCTAAGAAATTGCCCCCTTAGTGTCCAGGGTCGCAGAGATGAGAGGGATTAGTGGGTATAATGTGTAGGGATATGGGGGGAGTAGGGCCTGGGTGGGATTGTGTTCAGTGCAGACTCGATGATGGGTCGAAGGGCCTCTTTCTGCGCTGTAGGGATTCTATGATTAAAAAAAACGTTGACCCGCCCTGAGGGCGGTGGGGAGGGGAGCTTTGGCGAGGTAGGGTGCAGGCAAACAGGATGGGAGGGGATTGGGATTTGAGAAAGTGGGCTGGAGAAGTCCATGTGGTCCATGAGTAACAAAGCGGGTACCTCAGTGATAGCGAACCACGTCACTAATGAGAGGTTGTCACTTGTCTTAAAGTTGAGACAGCTCTCTCCCCCTTGGCTGGTGTTTCGACCCTTGTCTCTCAGTGATTCCCGCTGTGTTCCCCCCTACACTTCTGTGTTCCCCCCTACACTTCTGTGTTCCTCCAGCTCCCTGTGCCCCAGATCAAACTGCAAAGAGCCACAAGCCTTGTCAAGTCCCTGTTCTACAACCTGGCGTTGATGATTCTTTGCACAGTAGGTCCAAACCAGCAGGGAAGATCCAATTGACAGAATTGTCCTTGTGATCTTTGGGTCAGGATCCCTGGGGGACCTGAAATCGCAGACTGAGACGGCGAAAGGTACAAATACAGAAGCTCGAAGCTTCATTCATTTTCGTAGAGTCCCTGTTCGGGCGCAGAAGAAGGCCATTCACCTCTACACCAACCACATCCCACCCAAGTCATTTCCTCATAATCGCATGCACTTATCCGACTAATTCCACCCCCCCACCAACTCGGTATTAAGAGAGAATTTAGCACGGACAATACCCCCCAACCCGCACGTCATTCGGACTGTGGGAGGAAACCGGAGCACCCAGAGGAAACCACACGGAGAACGTGCAGACACCACCCAAAATAGAATCAATCCCAACTGTTGTTGGGAGCCACACCCATCCAGGCAAGCGGAGAGTATTCCATCACACTTGTGTCCTGGTCGATGGTGGACAAGCTTTGGCGGGGGGAGTCAGGAGATGAGTTACTCTCCGCAGGATTCCCAGCGGACAGGCTTTGGGGGACAGTTAGGAGGTGAGTTACTCTCCACAGGATTCCCAGTGGACAGGCTTTGGGGGGAGTCAGGAGGTGAGTTACTCTCTGCAGGATTCCCAATGGACAGGCTTCAGGGGGGGAGTGAGGAGGTGAGTTACTCTCTGCAGGACTCCCAATGGACAGGCTTCGGGGGGGGAGTGAGGAGGTGAGTTACTCTTTGCAGGATTCCCGGTGGACAGGCTTTAGGAGGGAGGCAGGATGTGAGTAACTCTCTGCAGGATTCCCAGTGGCTTTGCGGGGTAATAACCTGCACATCTTTGGACACTAAGGGGAAATTTAGCATGGCCAATCCACCCTAACCAGCATGTCTTTCGGACTGTGGGAGGAAACCGGAGCACTGGGAGGAAACCCACGCAGGCACGGGGAGAACATGCAGACTCCACACGGACAATGACCCAAGCCGAGAATTGAACCCGTGTCCTTGGTGCCATGAGGCAGCAGTGCCAACCCACTGTGCCACCTGGTTATTTAGGAGGTGACACAGGCAGAGTGGGTGGCATGGTCTGCTTTTCTGTCACCCATCCCCCCCACCTTCTCCTCCCATTTCACAATTCTGGGTTGAACAAAGCATATATCGCTGGCAAACGTGCCTCAACTAGCAGGGGTGGCCAACAAGGAGAATATTCTGTCACTTCAGTCTTCAAAGGAGTGGCACAGTGGTTAGCACTGCTGCTTCACAGCTCCAGGGACCCGAGTTCGATTCCTGGCTAGGCTCACTGTCTGCGTGGAGTCTGCACATTCTCCCCGTCTCTGCGTGGGTTTCCTCTGGATGCTCCGTTTCCTCCCACAGTCCGAAAGACGCGCTGATTAGGGTGCTAAATTCTCCCTCAGTGTTACCCCAACAGGAGTGTGGGGACTAGGGGGATTTTCACGGTAACTTCACCGTGGTGTTAATGTACTTGGGACACAAAGAAAAGTGTGTTGGGGTGGCGGCGGGGGGTGGAGGGAGGGGGTGTTGGCTCTCTAATGGTTTCCACCACCCCCCACCCACCCCACCCCAAGATGTCGGGATGGTGAAATGAGATGTTCCGCTGATGAAATGCAACACCCCATCCCTCCCCCCCAACCTCCCACCCCTCCCCTGGTCCCTGACTCCTTTTCTCAAGTAGGGTCAAGATAGAGGGCATGCCCTCTCTTCGACTAGTGCGAGGGGTTGTGGGAGCGATTAGCACCCCCTCTGCGCCCCCCCCCCCCACCCTGCCTCCGCTCTTCCCCCCCCAACCCCCACCGCTCAGCGTCCCTCTCCCCCTCTCCCACTGCGACGCAAAGGAATCATTTCAATCACATCCAGCTCTTGACAATCGATTGGCTTCATAAACTGAGAGTCATCTTCCACCAGGGACTCCAGCAGACTCACTACACAACTGGGAGTGAGCTTATTGTGACACTATCTCTCAGCACACCTTTTTGTTAGCTAATTATGGGTAATTACTCTGTTATTTGCTGGCTTCCCACTGCGTTTAATCGAAATTTTATTCACAGGGGGTGCCAGGGCCCCCGATATGATTGTTTGGGACACAGCGTGAGGTTCACTGTGTGTGTGTGTGAGAGAGAGAGTGTGTGCGTGTGTGTGTGTGCGAGAGAGTGTGTGCGTGTGTGCGAGAGAGTGTGTGCGAGAGAGAGTGTGCGAGAGAGAGTGTGCGAGAGAGAGTGTGCGAGAGAGAGTGTGAGTGAATGTGTGAGACAGAGTGTGTGTGAGAGAGTGTGTGAGAGAGAGGGCAAGAGAGAGAGTTTGTGTGAGAGAGTGTGTGTGTGTGAGAGAGTGTGTGTGTGTGAGTGAGAGAGAGAGAGTGTGAGAGAGACTGTGCCAGAGAGTGCATGAGAGACTGTGTGTGAGAGAGAGTGTGTGAGGGTGTGTGAGAGAGAGAGAGATTGTGTGTGAGAGAGAGTGTGTGTATGATGTGTGTTTGAGAGGTTACCATTGACAAGTAATTGAACTGGACCCAGCCGTATAAATACCGTGGCTACCAGAGCAGGTCAGAGGCTGGGAATCCTGCTGAGAGTAACTGACTCTCAGTTACTGTGCGTCGGTGGTGGAGGGAGTGAATGTTTGTGGTTAGCGTGTCGATCCCTAACAGCACTGTGGGTGGGTAACACCACAGTCACACATAGGGGGACTGACTGATGTCCAATCACAATCCTGGAACTCCCTCCCTAACAGCACTGTGGGTGTACCTACACCACACACGGGGACTGACTGATGTCCTGACTCCCCCTCAAAAGCTTGTCCACTAGGAATCCTGCAGAAAGTAATTCACCTTCTGACTTCCCCAAAGCCTGTCCACCATCTACAAGGACACAAGTCAGGAGTGTGTTGGAATACTCTCCACTTGCCTGGATGGGTGCACATCCCAACAACACTCGAGAAGCTCGACACCATCCAGGACAAAGCAGCCCCGCTCGATCGACACGCTAACCACAAACACTCACTCCCTCCACCACCGACGCACAGTGACAGCAGTGTGTACCATCTACAAGATGCACTGCAACGACTCGCCAAGGCTAATTCCACAGCACCTTCCAAACCCGCCACCTCTACCACTTAGAAGGACAAGCAGGGGGTGGGGGGCAGCAGACACGTGAGGAACACCACCACCTGCAAGTTCCCCTCTCCGAGCCACTCACTGTCCCAACTTGGAAATATATCAGCCGTTCCTTCACTGTGGCTGGGGTCAAAATCCTGGAGCTCCCTCCCTAACAGCACTGTGGGTATACCTACACCACACATGGGGACTGACTGATGTCCAATCACAATCCTGGAACTCCCTCCCTAACAGCACTGTGGGTGTACCTACACTACACATGGGGACTGACTGATGTCCAATAACAATCCTGGAACTCCCTTCCTAACAGCACTGTGGGTGTACCTACACTACACATGGGGACTGACTGATGTCCAATAACAATCCTGGAACTCCCTTCCTAACAGCACTGTGGGCGTACCTACACCGCACACAGGGGCCTGCAGTGGGTTCAAGATGGCGGATGACTCACCACCTTCTCAAGGGGGCAATTAGGAATGGGAATAAATCCTGGACCTGGCCAGCGAGGTCCCATCATCTCAGGCATTTATAGAGAAAGATTTTGCATTAGAATCATCAAATCCCTACAGTGCAGAAGGAGGCCATTCGGCCCATTCTGCATCGCACCCAGGCACTACTCCCATAACTCCACACATTTACCCTGGCTAATTCCCCTAACACTAAGGGGGAATTTATCATGGCCAATCCATCTAACCTGCACATCTTTGAACTGTGGGAGGACCCGGAAGAAACCCATGCAGACTTGGAGAGAACGTGCAGACTCCATACAGATAGTGATCCGTTATTACAGATAGTAATCAAATCCAGGTCCCTGGTCTCACCTCGCATTAAGCTGATCTTTCTCTGCACCCTCGCTGTGACTGTAACACTACATTCTGCACCCTCTCCTTTCCTTCTCTATGAATGGTATGCTTTGTCTGTATAGCACACAAGAAATGATACTTTTCACTGTATCCTAATACGTGACAATAATAATTCGAACCAAATATTAAGCTGATCTTTCTCTACACCCTAGCTGTGACTGTAACACTACATTCTGCACCCCCTCCTTTCCTTCTTCCCTATGTTCTCTATGAATGGTATGTTTTGCTTATAAAGTACACAAGAAACAATATTTTTCATTGTATCCCAGTACACGTTACAATAATAAATCAAATCAAATATTAAGTTGATCCTTCTCTACACCCTACCTGTGACTGTAACACTACATTCTGCACCCTCTCTTTTCCTTCTCTATGAATGGTATGCTCTGTCTGTATAGTGCACAAGAAACAATACTTTTCACTGTATCCCGATACGTGACAGTAATAAATCAAATGAAATTTCTACCTGTGCAGGGCTGGTAGAATCCTGTGCCGCTTGCCTGGAGCGCAGTCAGAGCTAAACAGTCCCCTTTCCACATCGCACTGAGTGATTTGAACCTCGGTGTTGTCAGGTGAAGGACCCCCTGCCCCCAGGCAAATAAATGATATCTTTCCAGCGAATCCATCTCCCGGTCAGTGACCTCGCCCGCTGGTTGTGCGATATCAAACGATGGCTGATGGATCACAGCGGAACGGAGAGGCGGGATACTTCCGGCAGCGCATTCCTGCCCCCCCACCAACCGCCCCTCCAAAATCCCATCTCTCCCCCGCACCCCCCCCGCTCCCCCAACAACCACCCGCCATGGCTTTTCCACTGGGAAATCCCCGTCACAGCAGAGAAAATCCCGTCGCTGACAAAACAAAGCGCCAGAGAGAGGGAGGTGGTGGAGGGGGGGGTGCGGAGGGGGGGGAAGAGAGGCGAATTTCGGGGAGGGGGGAATCTCGAGTGTCGCACCCACTGTCGCCCAGTTGAGGGTTTATTGGGGGGAGGGGAGAACGGAGTGCGAGGGAAGATCCTCGAGGGGGTAAAATGCGGAAACTCTCCCTTTGGAAAATGGAAATTTTTCTCCCTGAAGGAAGATGTGGGGGAATTGCATGCGGGGAGGTGGATGAGCAGCGAGAGAGAGAGAGACACACAGAGAGAGAGAGAGAGAGAAAGACACACACACACATACACACGCAAAACATAATGAGTTGGGGACACAGGCAAAGCAGACAAAGCCCAGGCATGTTACAAAAGTCCTGACATGCCATGCAAATGGAATAGCAGTGGGTGGGGGGTGGGGGGAGTGGGGTGGGGGGGGGAGGGGTGTGTGTGTGCCTCGAAGGTGGGTTGGAGGGGGAGAAGGGGGTGGTGGTGATAGGGGAGGGGGGTTGGTGAGGAGAGGTAGGGAGGGGGTTGGAGGGAGGAATTGTGGGGGAAATGGTGGAGGAAGGGGGGAGGGCAGGTACGGGGAAAGACGGGAGAGGGAAGGTGGGTGGAGAGATACCCCTCTTCTCCCACCCACCCCCCCGCCCCTACTGCACCCCCTCCCCACCACCACCGCCCCGTCCCGTCCTGCCACCCACCATGCCGCCACCACCATCTCCCCACTTCTCATCCCTCGGTGTGAGGGGGTGGAGGGGGTTGTAGAGAGAAGGGGAGGAGGAACTCCCCCACACCCCCTCCACTCCCCCCCACAAAATCCATAACATGATGGGGAAGAAGGAACGGGAGAAAGAATGGGAAGACTTGAAGACTTCCTCCTCCACCTCCCCCCCCCCCCCCCCCATCCCAGGACAAGTCAGCGGCAGAGGGGGGATGGGGTAGAGTAGAAGTAGGAGAGTGGGGAGAGGGATGAGGCTAGGGTTGGAGGGAGAGAGGGGAAAGGGTGGGGTCGATGGAGAAATGGAGGAGGACGATATTGGAGGGAGAGAGGAGATGGGTGGAGTCGGAGGGAGAGGGGAGGAAGGTGCGATTGGACGGAGGGGGAGGTGAGTTGGGAGAGGAGGGAGAAGAAGTAGGGGGTGGAGGAGAGAAAGCGGAGTGGGTGGAAGAATGGGAGGGAGAGGGTGGAGCGAGAGGGGAGGAGAGTGCAAGGGGAACAGCAGAAGGGGGGGAGTGGGAGGGGACGGGACGGAGGGGGGGGGCGGAGGGAGGAATGGGAAGGGGGAGGAGGGGAGGACGGGAGGAACAGAGGAGGAAGGGGAGGAGGGGAAGGAGGGGAAGAAGGGAGAGGAGGAGGAGGGGGAGGAGAGGGGAGGAGGGAGACGGGCAAAGGGAGAGATAGGGAAGAGAGAGAGAGGGCAGGGGGGAGGAGGGGGAGAGAGAGAGAGGCGGAGGAGAGGAGGGGAAGAGGGGCAGGAGGGGGTAGAGAGGGAGGGGGGGGAGGAGGAGGGAGGGGGGGGAGGGGGGGAGGGAGTGAAAGGGGGCAGAGGGGGGAGGAGGGGAGAGAGAACAGGCGGTGGGGAAGGAGGGGGGGGGGAGGGGCCGAAGTGGAGGAGGGGCAGTGGGGGATGGAGGGGGAGAGAAAGAGAGGGCAGAGGGGGAGGAGGGGAGAGGGACAGGGAGGTGGTAGGGAGGAGGATGGGGCAAAGAGGGAGGGGGGTGAAAGGGGCAGAAGGGGGGAGGAGGGGGAGAGAGAGAGAGAGAGAGGGGGGGCGGAGGGAGGAGGATGAGAGGGCGTGGAGGGGGAGGAGCGGGAGAGATAGAGAGGGCGGAGGGAGTAGAGGGGAGGAGGGGGCAAAGGGGAGAGGGGGTGAAAGGGAGCAGAGGGGGGGGGGAGAGAGAGCAGGCGGAGGGGGAGGAGCAGGAGAGAGTGGAGGGACAGGAGAGAAGGTGGAGACAGGGCCCAGGGAGAGGGAGGACAGTAAGATTGGAGGGAAACGGGAGGAAGGGGGCGAAGAGGGAAGGGGGTTGGGGGGGGGGGGGAGTGGGTGGAGGGGGGGGGCGGGGGAGGGGACAATGGAGTGAAGGGACGCAAGGCGCAATGGATGGAAGGGACTGTGTGAAAAGCAAACTGGAACTCATCAAACCTGAACACATCGAGAGATTATCTGAGATTATTAGGGGTGGAGGGAGGGTGGTCTTGTGGGTCGTAATTCGCCTCGTTTCACCACCCAAACGGGTGAGGGGTGCGGAGGGGGGGTGGGGGGCCAGAACGAAAAAGCAGAACTCGAACTTAAAAGGAAAGAAAAACCACACCAACCCAAACGATAAGACAATAAGAATGATATCTACCAGATAATGTAGTTTGTTTACCATTGCGTGTCCAATGCCAGAGTGCTTCACGGATTTAATAGCAGGCAGGCGGACGGAGGTTTCGGGAGGGAGAGAGAGGGAAGGAGGGAAGGAGGGGGAGCAGAAAAAAGGGATAAAAAAAGAAAGACGACAATACTGTTGAACTCAATAAAGACTTACACCCAAAAAGAGAGAATGATGGTGCTCGAGAAGGTTAGTAGTTTTTTTTTAAGTATATACAAGCTTAAAACAAGAGGTTAATCGTTAGTACAGAGAAATAGTAATGAGGACATTCCGTGATGTTAGTTCTCAGAGCAATTGTTAGTAAGTACACACAGAAAAAAACGTTAATTTTTCCAGCGGCGGTGGGCGGGCAGTGAGAGGGAGTTGGGGGGGTGGTGTTGTTTTTGGTGGGGGGGGAATTGGCATCACAGGAGATGCCAGCCCAGCACAAACAGTGGCCAGCTGGGACCCCGTAGAGCAAAGAGAGAGGGGGAGAGAGAGAGAGAGAGAGAGAGAGAGGGGGAGAGAGAGAGAGAGAGAGAGAAAGAGAGAGAGGGGGAGAGAGAGAGAGAGAGAGAAAGAGAGACAGAGAGAGAGAGAGAGAGAGAGAGAGATGCCCCCCCCACACCTTTGAGGTTCGGACCATCCTCCATTAACATGACCCCCCACCCCACCACCCCCATCCTCCACGCGCAACCTTTTCCACACGATCGTGTGACACCCCAGCGGGGTAACACACACGCACTCCCGCACAAATTTCGACGCCAAACGTTTACACCCACTCCATCCCCACCACCTCCCCAACCCTGCACCCCAAACCAAAACATGAACACACACACACACTCAAAAAGAAAAATGGCCTAGGGTTGTAGATGGCCCACTCTGGCACCCCCTCCAACAAACCGTCTTCCCCTGCTCCACCCCCGCAACCTTTCTCCCCAACCTTTCTCTCCTCCGTCTCCCCGTCCCTCCCTTCCCCCAACCCTCTTCCCCTGCCCCACCCCTGCCAACCTTTCTCCCCCAACATTCCTCTCCTCCGTGTCCCCTCCCTCCCTCCCTCCGACTCTCTTCCCTCTGCACGCTCCCCCTCCAACCTTCTCCCCTCCGCAATCCCCTCCCTCCCCCCTCGTCCCCTCCGCGTCTGCTCCCCATCCTCCTCCAACCCCCTTCCACTCCCCATCAGCCCGCCCCCTCCCTCTACCCTCCTCCCTCCATGCCCCTTCATATCCGCTCCCTCCAAGCCCCTTCTCCCTCTCCGTGTCCCCCTTCTTCCCTCCCTCACTCCCTCCAAGCCCCTCCTTCCCTCCGCATCCACCTCTCCATCCTTCCCTTCCTCCATCCGTCCTCTGAACCCTCCCTCATTACCCCCTTCCCCTCCGTGTCTGCCTCCCTTCTCCCTCCTTCCACTGTTGCCCTCCCTGCCGTGTACCCTCCCCTTCTCCCTCTCTCCACTTTGCTCCCCTCCGCGTCTGTCTTCCCCTCCATCAGTCTCCCATTATCCCCTCCGTGTCTCCTTCCCTCCTCTCCTCCACATCCGTTTCCCTCCTCCCTTATTCCCTCCAATCCGCACCCCCTTCCTTGCCCCCTTTCCCTCTCCCCATTCCTTCACACCTCTCCCTCCCTCCTTCTCTCCTCCTAGCCCCTCCTCTCTGCACCCACTCCCCCTCTCCGTCCCTCCAACCTCCACCCCTCTGCGTTCGCCTATCCCTTCCCTCCCCGCGTCCCTCCATCCAACTCCTCCCCTCCTCTCCAAACCCTCTTTCTTCCATGCACACCCCCTCCTCCCTCCCTCCATCCAACCTCTTCCCCGTAGCCCCCCCACACCCGCCCCCTCCCCCCATCCCCCCATCCCCCCATCCCAGAATTGTCTTCCGATGCCGTTGATCCTTTCTGGGGAATAGTCAAGTTTTTGTCAGTAACACTGGGATGGGGGAGGTGGGGAGGTGTGTAGGAGGGTGGGATTGAAGGAGGAGTGGTGGGGTGGAGGGTGGGATTGGGAGAGGGGAAGGGGAGGAGGGGGATTGAGGAGAGGGAGGGGAGGAGGGTAGGATTGAGGCGGGGGAAGGTGGGATTGAGGGAGAGGTGAGATGGGTGGATTGAGGGAGGGGGAGGGGGAGGAGGGTGAGATTGAAGGGTGTAAAGTGGGATTGAAGGAGGGGGGAGGTGAGAAGGGTAGGATTGAGGAGGAGGAGAGGAAGGAGGGTGGGACTGAGGGGGGGAGGAGGGTTGGATGAGAGAGGGGGTGGGGAGGAGGGTGGGATGAAAGAGTGGGAGGAGATGGGATTGAGAGAGGGGATTGGAGGAGGGTGGAATTGAGGGAGGAGGAGGGGGAGGAGGGTGGTATGAGGGAGAGAGAGTGGGGAGGAGGGTGGAATTGAGGGAGGGGGAGTGGGAGGAGAGTGGTATTGAGAGAGGGAAATGGAGGAGGAGGGTGGGATTGAGGGAAGGGTAGTGGGGAGGAGGATTGAACTGAGAGAGGGGAGGAGAGTGGCATTGAGGGAGAGAAAGGAGAGAGGAGCATGGGATTGAGGGAGCGGGAGAGGGGAAGAGGTTGGGGTTGAAGGAGGGGGATGGGAAGCAGGGTTGGATTGAGGGAGGAGAGGGAGAAGGAAGTGGGATTGAGGGAAGGGAGGAGACCAGGATTGAGGGAAGGGGGAGAGGGTGCAATGGAGGGAGGGATGGAGGGGAAGGGAGCAGGGCAAGTAGGGTGGGATTGAGAGAGAGAGGGGAGAGGGCAACTACGGGGCAATTTAACATGGCCAATCCACCTAATCTGCACAATTTGGACACTAAGGGGCAATTTAGCATGGCCAATCCACCTAACCTGCACATCTTTTGGACTGTGGGATAAAGCTAAACTAAACTTCAGGATTTGGTGATTCCTGCAACCGGATCGCCAGATGGAAGATCCGAGCTCACCGGTTGGCTGGGATTTTCCAATCCCGAGGCAGTTGAACCAGTGAGCACCAAATGCAGAACGGCCAGGGGCAGAGTTTGCTGGAGAGGGGTTCGAGTCCCACCAGAATAATTGGTGATGTTCTTATTTGGTTATGCGAAGACGCAGAAGGAGTGACACTGGGGTAGCGATAACATCACTGGACCAACATTCCAGAGCATGCCCCCCTCCACCCACCTTCACCAGGCTGGCGCCCTGGGTGAGTGGCTAAACATGAGTTCAAATCCCAACTCAGCACTTGGTGAAATTTAAATTCCCATCAAGGAAAAAAAAGTCTGGAATTATAAAGCCAGTTTCAGTCATGGGACAATAGTAACAATTACCATCGATTGTCGTTCAAAAAGAAAACCCCCATCTGGTTCACTAATTAATTGGGGTGGCACAGTGGATTAGCACGGCTGCCTCTCAGCGCCAGGGACCGGGGTTCGATTCCTCGGCCTCGGGTCACTGTCTGTGCGGAGTCTGGGCATTCTCCCCATGTCTGCATGGGTTTTCTCCCACAGTCCGAAAGACGTGCTGGTTAGGGCACATTGGCCATGCTAAATTCTCCTTCAGTGTAGCCCAAACAGCATGGCAATGAGGGGATTTCCACAGTGACTTCATTGTAAAGTTTACATATTTGTGAGTCACAAGTAGGCTTACATTAACACTGCAATGAAGTTACTGTGAAAATCCGTTTTGGCCTATTTTTGTGCGGACGGGGTCAGTTTTTTTTTAATTCATCGGTGGGACAGGAGCATCGCTGGCTGGGCCAGCATTTATTGCCCATCCTTAGCTGCTCCTTGGAGGGGCAGTTGAGAGTCTGTGGCTCCGGAGTCACATGTAGGCAAGATTGTTGGAAGGACGGCAGATTTCCTTCCCTAAAGGGACCCAGATGGGTTTTCCCCACAATGGGTCATCAGTAGATTCTTAATCCCAGGTATTTTTTATTGAATTCAAATTCCACCATCTGCCATGGCTGGATTCGAACCCAGGTCCCCCAGAACGTTAGCTGAGTTTCTGGATTCATAGATAACCCTATTGTCCATCAATTGTCAAGATGACTGGTTTAGACTGGTTGGCATAGATTTATAGCACGCTACAGTGCAGAAAGAGGCCCTACGGCTCATTGAGTCTGCACCAACCACAATCCTGCCCAGACCCTACCTCCCATATCCCTATATATTATACCCACTAATCGCTCTAACCTACACATCCCAGGATGCTAAGCGGCAATTTCTTAGCACGGCCAATCCACCTAACCCACACATCTTTGGGGCTGTGGGATGAAACCCACACAGACACGGGGAGAATGTGCAAACTCCACACAGACGGTGACCCCAAACCGGAATCGAACCCAGGTCCCTGGAGCTGTGAAGCAGCAGTGCTAACCCACTGTGCTACCGTGCTGTCTTGGGGCGAAGAGATGCCACTACCCGGTCAATTTGTGTGTCTGGGAAGAGTTGGCATGGGTTCGGAGATGGCCGTCTGCTTCCTGAGCCCTGGCACGCCTTACATTCCAGCAAGGGAAAGCTATTTGAACCTTGAGACCAATGTTGAGATGGGGTGGGGTTTGGGGGGGGGGGTGGTGCGTGGGCAGGGAAGGAGTGGCTGTGGGAGGTGTGCAGGGTGGGGTGGGTGGAAGGGGTGTGTTTGATCTCATCTCAAACTCCAATTCCCCAGGCGAGGATGTCACTAACCACCCCCACTCCACACAATGCCCGCACCCTCCATCCCCTCCCCGCACCCTCCCTCCTCCCCTCCACTAGAGGTAATTCGCACAGCCCTGCACAACCAAGCCCCAGCAGAATTGGGTACGAACCCACTCTCCCACCCTTCCCCCAAACCCCCCTTCCAGTCCCACCCCTCCCAACCACATCTCAGTGAGCTGAAGAACCTTCTTCGGAAAAAGAGGTTTTTTTTGGCATGTTTTGACCAGACTTGGAATACGTTATGCTCTTTTGGGGGGGGGGGGGGGGGGGGGGGGGGGGGAAGGGTCTAAATTGGCCAGTTCGCAGGGTCGCTATTTGCCCAGTCCTGTCTCCTAGTGAGGGGGTGAGGAAAGGAAGGCAAAGTTCAAAACCTTGACATGTGCCCAATTTGGAACAGGCCTGGAGACCGGAGTGGGGGGGGTGGGGCAACCTGGCATTATTAACCCGATTGCCCCCACAGGACAAGGATTCTGATGGGGGCAGGAGGAGCGCTGGAGTGGGTGGGGGTGAGGTACCCACAGGAGGCGCACTTTTGGGGCGGAATTACGCAAGAACACGAAGCCTGTTCCGTCTGGGCCCATGCCCCGAGATTTGGCACTCCACTTAAGCAAGCCAGCGCAAGATTGAAGAGGTTCAAAAACGTACAATTCATCACCCTAGGCTGTTGGAAAAAACGATTTGTTAGAACGCGCAAAAGGACATTTGCCTTATCGATGCTTATTGTCTCCTTCGAGGCCATTGCCAGGTGATTGTTGTTCTGAGGCAGGACATTCTGAATACCATTCAGACCCCACTCTCAAAGCCCTCCCCCCAATCCCTTGCCGCTCGCCCTCTCTCCCACCCTCCATCACTGCCCAATGCAATGCCAGGCTGCTCATTCTCTGCCAGAGTGGGGTTGCCACTTCGATTGACCGTCTCAACTCAACCCCTGCCAGCTGGTGAGGGGGTGACGGTTCCCACATTGAGCTTTCATTCTCCTTCCCCCAAATTACGCCCCACTGGTCACCCATCTTTGGGGGATAGGGTGATGTCGAGGATAATAATTGGTTGGAAAATAGATCACTGAGTGTGGAAAAGTGATGAGGGGGTCTGAGATTGAATTCAGTCACAGACACAAACACACACACGCACACTAACACATACACACACACACGTACACACACAAACTCACACACACAGACACACTCACATACAGACACACAAACACTCACACACACAGACGCACACACACACGCACACACACACACTCATACACATTCTCACTTACACACACACACTCACACATACATTCAGACACACTCACTCACGCAAACTCACACATTCATTCATACACACACACATACACACACTCGCATACACACTTACACGCACACACTCACATACACATACTCTCTACACTAACACACACAGACACAGCAACACACACACTCTCACACACACTCATACTCACATAAACACACACTCACGCATACACATTCATTCACACACAAAGACTCACACACTGGGTGCAGGAGGAGGTCATTCGGCCCTTTGTGTCTGTGCCATCTCTGAGAACGAGCAACTCGCTCAGTCCCGTTCCCACCCCCTGGACACTCTGCCCTTTTCCGAAAATGGTTCAATTCCTCCTTGGAAATGAATCTGCCTCCCCCACACTCTCATTCCAGACTGTAAACCCTCTCACCGTGTGAGAAATTTCCCTCCTCCTGTCTCCCTCAAAGCTTCTACCCATTCTTGTATCCTTCTGTTGCTCCCCATCCTTTTCCCAGTGGGAACAGTTGCTCCCTATCTCACTCTGTCCAAATCGCACCCCCAACTCCTTCCCACTTCGTGATTTGACAATCTCAGTCAAATCTCCCCTTAGCCCTCTTCTCTCCAAGGAGAACAATCCCGATCTTCCCAATCTATCCTCCCCTCTGAGTCGCAGAAGGGCAGCGCACTCCGAGGGAGCTGGAGGAGACTACAGAGATAGGGAGGGAGAGAGGGAAGGAGCAAGGGAGAGAAGGAGGGAGCAAGGGAGGGAGTTTGGGAAAGAGAGAAGGAGGGAGTGCAGGATGGAGGGAGAGAGGGACTGAGAGAGGAGGAAAGGAGGGACGTAGGGAGGAAGTACAGGAGGGAGGGAGTATGGGAGGGAGGAAAAGGGGAAGAATGTGGGAAGGGAGAGGGAGAGAGTGTGGGAGGAGGGAGGAAGAGAGGGAGAGAGGAAGGGAGGGTAGAAAGAGGGAAGAACGAAGTGTGGGAGGAAGGAGGGAAAGAGGGAGAAAGGGAGGGAGAGAGGGTGGGAGGGAGAGAGGGAGAAAATGTGGAATGGAACAAGGAGTTGCAGGGAAGGAGGGAGTGTGGGGAGAGGGAGAGAGGAAGGGAGGATGTGCGGGAGGAAGAGAATGTGGCAGGGAGGGAGGAGTATGGAAGGGAAGGAAGGAGGAACTGCGGGAGGGAGGGAGAGAGGGACTGACAGAGGGGGAAAGGAGGGACATAGGGAGGGAGTATGGAGGGAGGGAGTATGGGAGGGACATAGAAAGCATGAGTGGGAGGATGGGAGGTAAAGAGTGTGGGAGGAGTGAGGAAGAGAGGAAGAGTGTGGGAGTATGGGAGGGGAGAGGGAGAGAGGGAGGGAGTGTGGGAGAAGGGAGGAAGACAGGTGGGGGGGAAAGAAGGAAGGTGCGAGTGTGGGTGGAGGGAAGGAAAGAAGGAGAAAGGGAGGGAGAGAGGGTGGGAGGAGGTAGATAGAGAGAGAGGGAGGGAGAGAAGGTGGGAGGGAGTGTGGGAGGAGGGAGGGAGTAAGTGAGCATGAAAAGAGGGGGAGGCAGGGAAGAGAAGGAGGGAGGGAGGGAGAGAAGGTGGGACAGAATGTGAGGAGGATGGAGGGAGTGAACGAGAAAGGAGGGAGGGAGGCAGGGAAGAGAAGGAGGGAGGGAGGGATAGAAGGTAGGAGAAGTGTGGGGAGGAGGGAGGGAGGGATGAATGTGAGCAGAGGGAGGGAGGTAGGAAGAGAAGGAGGGAGAGGGAGTGTGGGGGGGGGGGGGGGGGGGGGAGGAAAGGAGAGTTGGAGGGAGGGGATGCCTGGCAAGGATTATCCATGGAAGGTTAAAGTTGAGGTTGGGTTGCCAGGCAGGCTGAAGGACGGGATCAGCCACTCGGAGGGGAGAGAGGAAGCCAGGGAGCGAGGCTGGGAATGAGTTGGAGTGGGGTGGAGGTTTCCAGCGGCTGGCCTGGAGAGCAAGGGTCTCTGACCAGTTACCTCGGTGATCCCAAAAGCAGGAAGGAAGCTGTCTCAAAGATTGATTGGATAAGCGAAAGGGTCAAGGCTGGTGAATCCTGGAATGGATCAATGAAGAGATTCTTCTCCAAAGGAAGACTCCTGAATTCAGCAACGGAAAGAATACCTGATGGCTTCCCACACACTTCAACGCATTATTTAAATAACCTAAACACGTCCACAACTGACACATCAATTGCTGTATTCCCCGCAGGCAAAGGAGACAATCTGTCCCTTATCTCAGAAGATATCTTCCTGCAAAACAGCGTGAGCTCCAGGTTAACTCAATATCTCAATGCTCCCTCTACACTGTCCCCCCATCAAACACTCCCAGGACAGGTACAGCACGGGGTTAGATACAGAGTAAAGCTCCCTCTACACTGTCCCCATCAAACACTCCCTGGACAGGTACAGCACGGGGTTAGATACAGAGTAAAGCTCCCTCTACACTGTCCCCATCAAACACTCCCTGGACAGGTACAGCACGGGGTTAGATACAGAGTAAAGCTCCCTCTACACTGTCCCCCCATCAAACACTCCCAGGACAGGTACAGCACGGGATTAGATACAGAGTAAAGCTCCC
Organism: Sphyrna mokarran; assembly: GCA_024679065.1. Classification (NCBI taxonomy): domain Eukaryota; kingdom Metazoa; phylum Chordata; class Chondrichthyes; order Carcharhiniformes; family Carcharhinidae; genus Sphyrna; species Sphyrna mokarran. Next base: position 6,313,571 of record JAGIQG010000039.1, on the reverse strand, counting down.
TCTACACTGTCCCCCCATCCCAGGACAGGTACAGCACGGGGTTAGATACAGAGTAAAGCTTCCTCTACACTGTCCCCATCAAACACTCCCAGGACAGGTACAACACAGGGTTAGATACAGAGTAAAGCTCCCTCTACACTGTCCCCCCATCAAACACTCCCAGGACAGGTACAGCAATTGGAGGCAAGGTTGACTGTGATAGTAGCATTACAGTTGCCATTCCTCCATCACCACAGGCTTACAGGTCAGAGACGGAGACACACTCTCTCATCTCACACTACAACTGACACACCACTTACATTCGATTCAGACTTGGGAACGGGAGATTACACAGACATGTGAGACTGCCAGGCAGAAAGAGCTTTTAAGAATAAAGATATTATCCCCACGAAAAATAATTTCTAGCATTATCACGGTATTTGTAACTTCCAAAGAAATCTAACTTGTTTAATTTTGTCAATGTAATGCTTTCAATGCATTGGACTAAACTTCATAATGCAAGGTGTTAACTGTGAGAGATACACTCCGATATACCCCACACCCCCTCACTGTAACACTCTCTGATATACCCCACACCCCCTCACTGTAACACTCTCTGATATACCCCACACTGCCTCACTGTAACGCTCTCTGATATACCCCACACCCCCTCACTGTAACACTCTCTGATATACCCCACACCCCCTCACTGTAACACTCTCTGATATACCCCACACCCCCTCACTGTAACACTCTCTGATATACCCCACACCCCCTCACTGTAACACTCTCTGATATACCCCACACCCCTCACTGTAACATTCTCTGATATACCCTACACCCCTCACTGTAACACTCTCTGATATACCTCACACCCCCTCACTGTAACACTCTCCAATATACTCATATCCATCACTGTAACACTCTCTGATATACCCCACACTCCCTCACTGTAACATTCTGATATTACCCCACATCCCCTCACTGTAACACTCTCTGATATACCCCACACCCCCTCACTGTAACACTCTCTGATATACCCCACTCCCCTCCACTGTAACACTCTCTGATATATCCACACCCCCTCACTGTAACACTCTCTGATATATTCCACACCCCCTCACTGTAACACTCTCTGATATACTCCACACCCCCTCACTGTAACACTCTCTGATATACCCCACACCCCCTCACTGTAACACTCTCTGATAACCCCACACCCCTCCTGTAACACTCTCTGATATACCCCACACCCCCTCACTGTAACACTCTCTGATATACCCCACAACCACTCACTGTAACACTCTCTGATATACCCCACACCCCCTCACTGTAACACTCTCTGATATACCCCAACCCCCTCACTGTAACACTCTCTGATATACCCCACACCCCCTCCACTGTAACACTCTCTGATATACTCCACACCCCCTCCACTGTAACACTCTCTGATATACTCCACACCCCCTCCACTGTAACACTCTCTGATATTTATCCTGCATCCTGCACCATTCTCTTTCTCTCTCACACACACATTCTTTGTAACGAGTGAGTTTCCGATGCGGCTCCATCTCCCTATCTCTCCCGCCCTGTGGGATGGTCTTGGCCTGGCTGGGTTGCCCCAAGTTCTACCCCGAATCTGCCTCCCGTACCGAGATCCCACCCCCCACACCCCTTCTCTGAGCGGCAAGGGTCTCTAACACCTCCGCAAGCAGGGCACGTCACTCCCACGGTGCTCTGTCCCCTTCCTTTATGGTGCCGTGCGATGTTACGGGATTCCGACACCAGCCCCCTCCGGCTCCTCGAACGCTGTTGTTACCCACCCCTCCCAACACCTGACCCAAATCGCGACTCACACGCCAACGGTTTGGCACACCCCTTGAGTCGCGGGAGGGAGTGGCCCTCCATCTGGGCGCACCCCACCTCATCCTCCAACTGTCCATCCTGGAAGTTTCTCTACGTGAATTAACATCACACAATGGTTGTCACAGTTAACATGGTTCTCTGCGCCACCCTGGGAGGAGAGGGGTGGGTAGTTGGGGCAAATGTTCTCTTCCGCCCCTTGGGATCAGGTTGCGGGCTTCGAGGCAACAAGGCATGCATTCAAGACCCCCTAATCGGACAAATTGTCCTGGCCAAATCTTAGAAGAGGTGGGGGAGGGGGGGTGATGTGGAGCTTTGACCTCAGGACCATTCCGCTGACCTGTGCGGGGCTGTGGGAGGGGCAGTAGGAGTGGCATTTCTGAACAGCGCGCTTCAGGGAAGTTGGGTAAATTCGTATCCTTGGGCGTTTTACCAGAGCACAGATGTGGTCGCTGGTGGTGTTCCAACGGCGGGGGGCGGGGGGGATCAGTGCTGGGACTTCATCACAAAGATTCGCACAGAAAGTGTGCATGGGTCTGATTCGGGAGTTAGCGGGTGACACCAAGGGATTGGAGAGTTGGGGGACGCTGTGGAGTTGCCAGTATTGGAGAAACATTGTAAGAAGCCTCACCGCCTCCCCAGGTTAAATCCAACAAGTTTATTTGATAGTAAAACCCTTTTTGGGGTTTGCTCAGGTGACCTCACTTCTTATAGTGCTGGGGATTGTCAGAGTGTACAACGGGATATAGAGACTTGGCGCAGAAATGACACTTGGAATTTAATCCAGACAAATTTAGCCTTCATGTCGAGAGGGTTAGAATACAAGAGCGAGGATGTACTTCTGAGGCATTGGTCAGACCCCCATTTGGAGTATCGTGAGCAGTTTTGGGGTCCCCATATCTAAGGAAGGACATGCTGGAAAAAAGAGGTTCACAAGAACGATCCTTGGAATGAAGAGCTTTTCGTACGAGGAATGGGTTGAGGACTCTGGGTCTGTACTCGTTTGGACTTTAGAAAGGGGGGGGGGATCTTATTGAAACTTACAGGATACTGCGAGGCCTGGATAGAGTGGACGTGAAGAAGATGTTTCCACCAGTGGGAAAAACTAGAACCACAAACTCAAGCTAAAGGGACGATCTTTTAAAACAGAGATGAAGAGGAATTTCTTCAGCCAGGGAATGGGTGAATCTGTCGAACTCTTTGGCCGTACTAAATTGCCCGTTAGTGTCCAAAGATGTGTGGGTTAGATGGATTGGCCAGGCTGAATTGCCCCTTGGTGTCCAAAGAGGAGGCCAGGTCACTGAGTGTCTTTAAGACAGAGATAGATAGTTCTTGATTAATAAGGGGGTCAAGGGGAAAAGGCAGGAGAATGGGGGGGTGAGAAAAATATCAGCCATGATTGAATGGGGGGGGTAGGAGACTCGATGGGCCGGATGGCCAAATTCTGCTCCTATGTCTTAAGGTCTAAATGCAAGCTGATGCATTTTTGAGGATCAACTTTAGGTGTGAATTATACAGTAAATGGTAGAATCCTGAGAAACATGAACATACAGAGGGATCTGAGTGTGCAGATCCACAGTTCCCTAAAAGGAGCAACATAGGGGCTAAAGAAGGCGTGTGGCATTCTTGTCTCCATTGGCCAGGATATTGAGTACAAGAGTTGGAAATCAGCAAATAAAACCTTGGTTAGACCACATTTGGAGCATTGCGCACAGTTCTGGTCACCAGAAGGAAGCTTTGGAGAGAGCGCAAAGAAGGTTCACCAGAATGTTGCCGTGGTCTCGAGGGCGATGAGGAGAGGTTGGATAAACTGGGATTGTTTTCATTGGAATTATGGAGGCTAAGAGAGGGAGAGACCCTGATAGAGGGTCTACAAAATGATGAGAGGCGTAGACAGGGTGGATAGTCAAAGGCTTTTTCCCCAGGGCAGAAGGGTCAATTACACGGTAGGGAGGTACAGGTTCGAAGTGAGAGGGGGGGAAGTTTAAGGAAGGTGTGTGTGGGGAGGATGTTTTTCACGCAGAGAGTGATGGGTGCCTGGAACATGCTGCCAGAGGGGGTGATGGAAGCAGGCACATTAGCAACATTTAAGGGACATCTGGATGGATACACCAAGCCTGCACATCTTTGGACACCAAGGGGCAATTTAGTATGGCCAATCCATCTAATTTTGGTGGGGTTTGTGGTTTGTTTTTGGTGGGGTTTGTTTTTTTTGGTGGGTTTGTGGTTTGTTTTGGTGGGGTTTGGTGGTTTTTTTTGGTGGGTTTGTGGTTTTTTTGTGGGGTTTGGTTTTACTGCATTTCTTTTGGATTTTGGATTCAGGGGGAGGGCCAGTGGTTGGTGAGTTATGTGAGGAGTGAACTTCTGGCCTGTGTGCTTTGAACAGAAGCTTCTGGCTGCGGTGCTGACATCGGGGCTGTCTCTGAGCCATTTTAATATCTTCACGTCGTCGACAGGATTTGTTGCCTGGATACAAATTGCTGTCATATCTGTGCATCCTCGTGGGGTGGTATTGATTGGGGGCAATTTCCTTGCGACTGCATGGAGTGTTTCAAAGATATATAATTATCACAGCCAATTTTCGAAGGAATGCACAGACAACTTGTTAATCCACCGAACCTGCATCTGGCAAAGGAGCAAAGGAAGTCAGTCCCTCTCCAACACAGCTTCATCACTTCGCATAGGTTATTGGTGCCACAGTGGTTAGCACTGCCGCCTCACAGCGCCAGGGACCTGGGTTCGATTCCCGGCTTGGGTCACTGTCTGTGTGGAGTTTGCACCTTCTTCTTGTTTGTGTCAGTTTCCTCCAGGTGCTCCAGTTTCCTCCCACAGTCCAAAAGGCATGCTGGTTAGGTGGATTAGCTATGTTAAATTGTCCCTTAGTGTCCAAAGATGTGTAGGTTAAGTGGATTGGCCATGCTAAATTGTCCCTTAGTATCCAAAGATGTGCAGATTAGGGTGGATTGCCCATGCTAAATTGCCCCTTAGTGTCCAAAGATATGCAGGTTAGGTGGATTGGCCATGCTAAATTGCCCCGAAGTACACACAAACATGTATCGGAGTGTGGCAACTAGGAGATTTTCACAATAACTTCATTGCAGTGTTAGTGTAAGCCTACTTGTGACACAAATAAATAAACTTTACTTTTACTGGGGCTAGAATACATCACAGAGAGATCGGGGTTCAATTCCAGCCTTGGGTCATTGTCAATGTGGAGTTTGCACCTTCTCCCCACATCTGCGTGGGTTTCCTTCGGGTGCCCCAGTTTTCTCCCACAGTCCAAAGATGTGCAGGTTAGGTGAATTGGCCATGCTAAATTGCCCCTTAGTGTCCAAAGATGTGCAGGTCAGGTGAATTGGCCATGCTAAATTGCCCCTTAGTGTCCAAAGATGTGCAGGTTAGGTGGACTGGCCATGCTAAGTTGTCCCTTAGCATCCAAAGATGTGTGGATTAGGTGGATTGGCCATGCTAAATTGCCCCTTAGTGTCCAAAGATGTGCAGGATAGGTGGATTGGCCATGCTAAATTGTCCCTTAGTGTCCAAAGATGTGTGGGTTAGGTGGATTGGCCATGCTAAATTGTCCCTCAGTGTGTGGCGACTGGGGAATTTTCACAGTGACTTCATCGCAGTGTTAATGTGATCCTGCTCACGACGCTAAGAAATGAAGTTTAAAACTTTGAATTAATCTATTGCATTTATTCTTGCCGGCGGACCCTGCTATTTAATAAGAGTGTATTGCAAACCCATTGGCAAAGCTTTGCCTGAAATTTGTAATGAACAGCTAATAGTATATTTCTTGTTATTGGCCTATGGGTGATAGTTAAGAGACCTTAACTATAGCCAGTGCCCCGTTCCCTGCAATTGGCATATTCCCTCTTCGCAACACCATTGAATGAACAATGGCTGGCCCTCTCCCCTCCTGACCAATTAGTCCCCCACCCTCCAAACCCCTCTCCTTGACCCCCCAAGCCTCCCACCAACCCTCGCTGAGATTCACTCTCTCAAAACACAAGCTTTCCTACTCCTGGAAATAGAGAAACTGGAAGCAGGAGGAGGCCATTCAGACCTTCCAGCCTCACTCCGCCATTCAATTTGATCATGGCTGATCATCAAATTCAATATTCTGAACTCACCCCTCTCCTTTTTCCCCCCACATCCCTCGATCCCTTTAACCCCAAGAGCGATATCTAATTCTTTCTTGAAATCACACTTCTTGAAGTACATCTTTGGACACTAAGGGACAATTTAGCAAGGCCAAACCACCTAACCTGTTCATCTTGGGACACTAAAGGACAATTTAGAATGGCCAGTCCACCTAATCCACACATCTTGGACTGTGATAGGAAACCGGAGCAGCTGGAGGAAACCAACACAGATATGGGGAGAATGTGTAGATTCCACACAGGCAGTGATCCAAGCTGGGAATCTAACCCAGAACCTGGAGCTGTGAGGCAGCAGTGCTAACCCACTGTGCCTCCCAAAATGTATTCTAAAAATGTCCTGTTCTCTGTGTGGTATTTGAACCCAGGAATCCTACATTATATGCCATCCCTTAAGCAAGATTCATGCCCCGAGACTAACAAGCCAAATCACAGGTTGTGTGGGTTCGCTGGATTGGCCATGCTAAATTGCCCTATAATGTCCAAAAATCCAAAAAAAGTCGGTGGAGTGGTAGATAGTGAAGAAGGGTGTTATAGTTTGCAGAGAGACTTGGACAAGTTGCAGAGCTGGGCCGAGAGGTGGCAAATGGAGTTTAATGTGGAAAAGTGTGAGGTAATGCACTTTGGCAGGAATAATAAATGTGTAGAGTATAGGGCTAATGGTAGGATTCTTAATAGTGTTGATGAACAGAGGGATCTTGGTGTATTTGTGCATAGATCCCTGAAAGTAGGCAGTCAAGTCGATAAGGTTGTTAAGAAGGCATATGGAGTCTTAGCTTTTATTGGTAGGGGGATTGAATTTCGGAGCCGCAACGTCATGTTGCAACTGTACAAAACTCTAGTGCGGCCGCACTTGGAGTATTGTGTGCAGTTCTGGTCCCCGCATTATAAGAAAGATGTGGAGGCATTGGAGAGGGTACAGAGGAGGTTTACCAGGATGTTGCCTGGTATGGAGGGCAGGTCTTATGAAGAGAGGCTGAGGGATTTGAGGTTGTTTTCGTTAGAAAGGAGGCGGCTAAGAGGGGACCTAATCGAAACATATAAGATGATTAGAGGTTTAGATAGGGTGGACAGTGATAGCCTTTTTCCTAGGATGGAGAAAGCTAGCACGAGGGGACACAGCTTTAAATTAAGGGGTGATAGTTATAGGACGGATATCAGAGGTAGGTTCTTTACCCAAAGGGTGGTTCGGGAGTGGAATGCCCTGCCTGCAGCAGTTGTAGATGCGCCAAGTTTGGTGGCGTTTAAGAGGTTAGTTGATAAGTATATGGAAGAGAAGGGAATGGTTTAGTTTGGAGGGGCATTGCTTTTTATATTGGTCGGCGCAACATCGAAGGCCGAAGGGCCTGTTCTGTGCTGTAATGTTCTATGTTCTATGTGCAGGTTAGGTGACTGGCCAAGTTAAATTGCCCCTCAGTGTCCAAAGATGTGCAGGTTAGTTGGATTGGCCATGCTAAATTGCCCCTTAAGATCCAAAGGTGCAGATTAGGTGGATTGGCCATGCTAAATTGCCCCTTAGTGTCCAAAATGTGCAGGTTAGGTGGTTTGGTCATGCTAAATTGTCCCTTAGTGTCCAAAATATGCAGGTTAGGTGGTTTGGCTCTGCTAACTTGCCCCTTAGCGTCCAAAGATGTGCAGATTAGGGGGATTAACCATGTTAAATTGCCCCTTAGTGTCCAAAGATGTACAGGTTAGGTGGATTGGCCGTGCTAAATTGCCCCTTAGTGTCCAAATATGTGCAGATTAGGGGGAATTGGCCATGCTGAATTGCCCCTTAGAGTGTAAAGATGTGCGGGTTAGGTGGATTAGCCATGCTAAATTGCCCCTTAATGATCAAAGATGTGCAGGTTAGGTGGATTGGCCATGCCAAATTGTCCCTTAGTGTCAGGAGGATTAACAGGTTAGGATTGCAGGGATAGGGCCTGGGTGGCATCATGGCCATTGCCGCCCCGATGGGCCGAATGGCTTCCTCCTGCACTGTAGGATTCCATGAATCTATGTTTTCACTGGAGTTTAGACAAATGAGAAGGGAATCTGTCTGAGTCGTATCAAATTCTCAAGGTTAATTTTCTGGTTGAGTTGGTCATTTGGAACCCAAATGCAAAGTTAGCATTCACGTCGAGAGGATTAGAATACAAGAGCAGGGATGGACGTCTGAGGCTGTATAAGGCTCTGGTCAGACCTCCATTTGGAGTATTGTGAGCAGTTCTGGGACCCCGGATCTAAGGAAGGATATGCCGGCCTTGGAGAGAGTCCAGAGGAGGTTCACAAGAATGATCCCGGGAATGAAAGGCTTGACGTATGAGGAAGTGTTTGAGGATTCTGCGTCTGTACTCGATGGAGTTTAGAAGGATGGGTCGGGCGAAATCTCATTGAAACTTCCAGAATACTGAAAGGCCCTGGATAGAGTGGACACGGGGAAGATGTTCCCATGAGTCAGGGAGACTGGGATCCGAGGGAACAGCCTCAGAGTAAAGGGACTGCCCTTTAGAACCGAGATGGGGAGGGATTTCTTCAGCCAGAGGGTGGGGTGAATCTGTGGAATTTGTTGCCACAGAGGAGGCCGGGTCACTGAGTGTATTGGAGACAGAGACAGATAGGGTCCCGATTGGTGAGGGGGTCAAAGATCACAGGGAAGAGGCAGGAGAATGTGGGTGAGGAGCTCCTCATTGTGGGAGGATCAGTGCTGAGGGAGTGCCGCACTGTCAGAGGGTCAGTGCTGAGGGAATGCTGCACTGTCGGAGAATCAGCGCTGAGGGAGCGCCGCACTGTCAAAGGGTCAGTGCTGAGGGAGTGCTGCATGTCAGAGGATCAGCGCTGAGGGAGCGCCAGTCACACCACTTCGCACACACCTTTTACAGATGATAAAGTGGGGTATTCCTCTCTGGGGATGTTGGCGCTCATTTTGAAGTTGGGGGGAGGGTGCAACCTCTGCACCCCCAAATCCTGACTGAAACAATGTGTTGCCTCCTCGCAGGCACCCCTGTTCCCGTGCACTTCGTCCGCCTAGCCCCCCTCCACACCCCACACCCCAGCCCTCCCCGGCTGCCCCAAAGTGGGAGGGAGACGGAGGCCGCAGTGGGTCATTACCTGACGGAGGTTGCGGGTCACGCGGACGTCGTGCCAGCCGTTGTCGTTGAACTTGCCGTTGACAGGCTCGACCAGGGCCTCGAAGGCGCCCGAGCCCAGGTTGATGACCAGTGAGACGGCGCCGTTCTTCAGCGCCAGGTTGACGTAGTCTGCTGACTTGCCCGTGTGCAGGATCAGGCCATTCCGCTGCAGCGTCCTGAACGACAGCGTGATCTCGTCGCTGCTGCTCTGGATGGGGTTGTGCGAGAGGTCGTAGCAAAAGAACTCGGTGCCCTTGAAGGTGGCTACAGATTCCTCTTTCGCTGCAGCCGCGGTGGGGGGAGGGAAAGAAAGAACACAGTTAGTGCCGGACTCCATTGAACCACAGAAACCCCTACGGTGTACAAAGAGGCCCTTCCCCAGTCTACACCGACCACAATCCCACTCAGGCCCTACCCCCATATCCTGCTAATTCTACATAACCTGCACATCTTTGGACACTAAGGGGCAATTTAGCATGGCCAATCCACCCTAACCTGCACATCTTTGGACACTAAGGGACAGTTTAGATTGGCCAATTCACCTAACCTGCACATCTTTGGACACTAAGGGACAGTTTAGATTGGCCAATCCACCTAACCTGCACATCTTTGGACACTGAGGGACAATTTAGCATGGCCAATCCACCTAACCTACACATCTTTGGACACTGAGGGACAATTTCGCATGGCCAATTCACCTAGCCCGCACACCTTTGGACACTAAGAGGCAATTTAGCATGGCCAATCAATCCACCTAATCTGCACATCTTTCAGACTGTGGCAGGAAACTGGAGCACCCAGAGGAAACCCATGCCGACATGGGGAGAACATGCAGACTCCACACAAACGGTAACCCAAGCCGGGAATCGAACCCGGGTCCCTGGCGCTGTGAGACAGCTGTGCCAACCACCATGCCACCCGGTGTTCAGGACGAGGCATGTTGTCCTCTCCCCTCCACTTGCTACCTCCACCATCACAACACGCCCTGCAACCCTCTCCAACAAAATGCCACCTCCTCACTCTGCCAATTAATTCCTCTGCACCCACCGAGTCTTAATAACCAGAGAAAGATCATTCTAGCCGAGTATATTATAATTTAGCTGATAATCAAGGTTCCTCTGGCGAAGGGTAGCAGTTTAGCGCTATTTATAAAGTTCCAAGGGAGTGCCAATTAAGATTAATTAAAAATTCCGCAATCACCGTCTCAGACGAGAAAGGCAAGTTTAACTTTGCAAATATTGAATTCCTTCACCCTCCCCTAGATTTCACCAGTTTTTACACCCAACAGGCAGGGGCAAAAGAGACAAAAAAACCTCACAGAGTCCTACAGTGCAGAAGAGGCTCTTTGGCCCATCAAGTTTGTATGAAAAACCCTGACTTGGCCACCTAATCCTACCCGCCAGCACATGGGAGTGGCACAGTGGGTTAGCACTGCCGCATCACAGTGCCAGGGATCCGGGTTTGATTCCCAGCTCAGGTCACGGTCTGTGTGGAGTTTGCACATTCTCCCTGTGTCTGCGTGGGTTTCCTCCAGATGTTCTGGTTTTCTCCAAAAGTTGTGCAGGTTAGGTGGATTGGCCATGCTAAATTGCCCCTGAGTGTACAAAGACGTCCAAATTCAGTGGATTGGCCATGCCAAATTGCCCCTTAGTTTACAAGATTAGGTGGATTGGCCATGCTAAATTGCTCCTTAGTATCCAAAGATGTATAGGTTAGGTGGATTGGCCATGCTAAATTGTCCCTTAGTGTCCAAAGATGTGCAGGTTAGGGGGACTGGCTGTGCTAAATTGCCCCTTAGTGTCCAAAGATGTGTAGGTTAGGTGGATTGGCCATGCTAAATTGCCCCTTAATGTCCAAAAATGTGCAGGTTAGGTGGATTGGCCATGCTAAATTGCCCCTTAATGTCCAAAAATGCGCAGGTTAGGTGGATTGGCCATGTTAAATTGTTCTTTAGTGTCCAAAGATGTGCAGGATAGGTGGATTGGCCATGCTAAGTTGTTCCTTAGTGTCCAAAGATGTGCAGGTTAGATAGGTTTAGCCACGCTAAGTGTGTGAGGATAGGTCAGGGCAGTGGACGTACATAAGATAGTCTGCCAGAAACTTGGCACAGACTCGACAGGCTGAATAGCCTCTTCTGCACTGCAGCGATTCAATGATTCTAAGATGGACAGAACAAGGGGGAATCAGGCATGAGAATGAAAGCGGGTTGATAGATTTAGGAATAGATAAACACTGGAGCAGAAGTAGGCCATTCAGCCCTTCAAGCCTGCCCCACCATTCCTTCAGATCATTACTGATCTCTCCCTGGTCTCAAATCCAACCCCCACGTCTTCCCCGTATGCCCTTATCCCTGACAATTTAGCATGACCAATCCACCTAACCTGCACATCTTTGGACACTAAGGGGCAATTTAGCATGGCCAATCCACCAACCTGCAATTCTTTGGACACTAAGGGGCAATTTAGCATGGCCAATCCACCTAACCTGCACATCTTTGGACACTAAGGGGCAATTAGCATGCCAATCCACCTAACTGCAGTTGGTTCTGCATACTTTGGACATTAAGGGACAATTTATCATGGCAATCCATCTAACCTGCACATCTTTGGACACAAGGGGCAATTTAGCATGGCCTATCCACCAACCTGCACATCTTTGGACACGAGGGGCAATTTAGCATGGCCAATCCACCTAACCTGCACATCTTTGGACACTAAGGGGCAATTTAGCATGGCCAATCCACCTAACCTGCAAATCTTTGGACACTAGGGCAATTTAGCATGGCCAATCCACCTAACCTGCTTACTTTTGGACACTAAGGGGCAATTTAGCATGGCCAATCCACCTAACCTGCATACCTTTGGACACTAAGGGGCAATTTAGCATGGCCAATCCACCTAACCTGCACATCTTTGGACACTAAGGGGCAATTTAGCATGGCCAATCCACCTAACCTGCATACCTTTGGACACTAAGGGGCAATTTAGCATGGCCAATCCACCTAACCTGCACATCTTTGGACATTAAGGGACAATTTAGCATGGCCAATCCACCCTAACCTGCACATCTTTGGACACTGAGGGACAAATTAGCATGGCCAATCCACCTGACACAAGGGGAGAACGTGCAAACTCAGCACAGACAGGTACCCAAGCCGGGAATTGAACCCAGTCCCTGATGCTGTGAGGCAGCAGTGCTAATCCACTGTGCCACCGTTATCATGTGCCCCTTGGTGTTGGGGGGATTAGCGGGTGGGGGGGAGAGGGGGGGTTGGGATGGGGTTTAGTCGGTTAATATGTGGGGTTTTGGGGATAGGGCCTAGATGGGATGGTGAAGGACTTGATGAGCTGAATGGCCTCCTTCTCCACTGTAGGGTTTCTATGACAGTATGGCGCTGTGATACTATCCCATCCATGCCACCCACGACTGCAGTCGGTGGGATCTTGCTGTGCGGGAACTGTCTCCGCCATCCCCAGCATCACCCTCCAAAGTGGTGGTTGGGATGGGGATGGTTGCACAAGGAGCTCTCACTCCCCCCAGCTCTCTGTAGGGGGAAGTAGAGGGGCTGGAGTGGTACCAAGTGAGAAGGGTACTAGTGGGGGAGGGGGGTGAGGTGACCCTCCCAGGGGGGCGCCAGGCAAACGACGATGATTCAGCACCGGAGCGGGGAGGGGGTGGTCCCAGGCCCACAGCTCTGTAATGAGGCAGGGCTGATCCATGAATGATTTTAATTGCCTGCTACCATGGCAACCGGCTGCACAGGGCCCCGCAGATGACATTCCGAGGTTATTTGCCATGGTAAATGTCTCAAGTGCGAGGATTCCAATTATCTGGAGCCCTTAATTGCAGCAGCCAAGCTGCTCCTTTAGCCTCCTCACCGCAGTGGGGTGGGGGGTGGAGGATGCTTCTGTTTACCAGCAATCTTGGCCTATTCCCAGAGCCTGTTCTGGCTAGGCCTCAGGCTGCAAGGTCCACCCCTCCTCCCCACAGTGCCCTCCCCCAGAAGGATAGCCCTTCTGGAGTAACATGTCAGGAGGGGTTATGAGGGAAAGGAACGTTCTGTTTAGCAGCAATCTTGGCCTACTCCCAGAGTCTATTCTGGCTAGGCCTCAGGCTGCAAGGTGCCCCCTCTCCACAGCGCCCTCCCCCAGAAGGGTAGCTCTTTTGGAGTAATGTGCAGTGAGTGGGATACGAGGGAAAAGATAGTTCTGTTTACCAGAAATCTTGGCCTACTCCAAGAGCCTCTTCTGGCTAAGCCTCAGGCTGCAAGGCTCACACTCCCATCCCACCCCCAAGAGGGTAGCCCTACTTGAGTAATGTGCAAGGAAGGGATACAGGAGAAGCACAGTTTATTTCAAATTAACCTCAGCCTTCTCCTCAGGCCTGTTCTAGATAGGCCATAGGGTGCAAGATCCCCATGCCCAGGCCCACCCCCAGGAATAAGCTACTGGGGGAGTGAAAAATGGGTTCGGTTGACAGTCCCTCCTTAAAATGAGGCGAGAGTCGGGTTTGTACCCACCAGCTCCCCCGCCAAGGCCCACTCCGTGTGTGCAACATGCATATCTTTCTGTCGCCAACGTTGCCCAGTCAGTTCAGTCCCGATCTCTTTCCAGGCCTGAGTGGGCCTTAGGGAAACGTGTACGAGTCCATGCCATGTAATTTGCATGTAGCCCATGGCAGGGTGGGCAGGGAGGGCAGCTGGGTGGGGTAGAGAGGGCGGGGGAGGTTAGTGGCAAAGGAAGAGTCGAGACCCACAACTGGGTTAGCCAGGATCTTATTGAATGATGACAGGCAGGCTCGAGGGGCTGAATGGCCTTCTCCTGTTCCTGGGTCCAGAGTGACAGTGTTCCATCATTTACTGCCCCACTTCCAACAGCCAGGTCATAGTCACGGGATTCCTCTCCTCTCTCTGTCTGTCTCTGTCTCTCTCTTTCTCCCTCTCTTTCTCTCTCTTTCTCTGTCTCTCTCTCTCTCTCTCTCTTTCTCTCTCTGTGTCTCTCTCTCTATCTCTCTCTCTCTGTCTCACTCTCTGTCTCTCTCTCTCACTGTGTCTCTCTCTCTCTCTGTCTCTCTCTCTCTCACTGTGTGTCTCTCTCTGTCTCTCTCTCCTCTCTTTCTTTCTCTATCTCTCTCCTCTCTCTCTCTCCCCTCTCTCTCTGTCTCTCTATTTTTTCTCTCTCCTGTTCTCTATATCTCTCTCTCTCTGTCTCTTCTCTCTCTTTCTCTCTCTATTGTTTCCCTCTCTCTCTGTTCTCTCTCTCCCTCTCTCTGTCTCTCTCTGTGTCTCTCCTCTCTCCTGTCTCTCTCTCTCCCTCTCTCCTGTCCTCTGTCTCTCTCTCTCTCTGTCTCTCTCTCTCTCCCTCTCTCTCTGTGTCTCTCTCTCTCTCTCTGTCCTCTCTCTTTCTTCTCTATCTCTTTCCCTCTCTCTCTGTCTCTCTCTCTCTCTTCCTCTCTCTCTGTCTCTCTATATCTCTCTCTCTCTGTTCTCTCCTCTCTCTCTCTTTCTCTCTCTATCTGTTTCCCTCTCTCTCTGTCTCTCTCTCTCCCTCTCTCTCTGTCTCTCTCTGTGTCTCTGTCTCTCTCTCTGTCTCTCTCTCTCTCTCTATCTCCTCCCTCTCCTCTGTCTCTCTCTCTCTCTCTCTCTCTCTCTCTGTCTCTCTCTCCTCTCTGTCTCTCTGTTTCTCTCTCTCTCTCTCTCTCTCTCTCTCTCTCTCTGTCTCTCTCTCTCTCTGTCTCTCTCTCTCCCTCTCTCTCTGTCTCTCTCTCTGTCTCTGTTTCTTTGTCTCTCTCTCCGTCTCTCTGTCTTTCTCTCTCTGTCTCTCTCTCTCTTCTGACTCTCTGTCTCTCTCTCTCTCTCTGTCTCTCTCTCTCTTGCCTTCCCCTTGGCTGGGATAACCTTGCAATTGGCTGTCTCTCCACTTCTCGCTGATTTGATTTTGATGGGATCATACTGGTGACCTTAAGATGCTCCAAGTGTTCGGAGCTCCAGGCGAGACAGCGACAGTGACACAGACAGAGAAAGGAGACTGGCTCTGGGAACTCCAAACCCACCCATCAGGGATCGCCATGGAGCCAGAAGCAGCACATCACTCCCCACCCACATCCCCCTCCACCACCTGTCTCACCCACACCCTCACTCACTGCAATTCCCCACCCATCACCAGCTCAGCTTACACAGAGAGAAAAACCACACACATTGACACTCACACACACACTCTCACACACACACACACATACCCACACACTCACTCACACTAAGGGGAAATTTAGCATGGCCAATTCACCTAACCCTACATCTAATCTCTACACCCTAGCTATGACTGTAACACTGCATTCTGCACCCTGTCCTTTCCTTCTCTATGAATGGTATGCTTTGTCTGTACAGCGCACAAGAAACAATACTTTTCACTGTATCGCAATACATGTGACAATAATAAACGAAATCAGTTCAGACTTGATGGGCTGAAGGCCTTTTTCTTCTGCTTAGTTCTTTGAATCAACCGTCTGGTTTGAGTTGAGACAGATTGGTAAATACTTTAACAATGATTTTGCCTGGAAATTGAATATTCGACAATCTGTTATCATCTCTCTTTCTCTGACTGCTGTAGCTGCAAAGGTGCAATTATTGTTTCACATTTCAGAAGATTAGACCAGACAATATGAAGGGAATAGATAAGATAGAAGCAGGGCGGTTGTTTCCACTGGCGGGTGAAATTAGAACTAGGAGTCATAACCTCAAAATAAGGGGGAGCAGATTTAGGACTGAGTTGAGGAGGAACTTCTTCACACAAAGGGTTGTGAATCTGTGGAATTCCCTGTCCAGTTAAGGCTACCTCATTGAATGTTTTTAAGGCAAGGATAGATAGATTTTTGAACAGTAAAGGAATTAAGGGGAGCGGGCGGGTAAGGGGAGTTGAGTCCACGAGCCATGATCTTATTGAATGGCGGAGCAGGCTCGAGGGGCCGGATGGCCCATTCCTGCTTCTAGTTCTTATGTTCTTAGATTTGGTACAGCTGCAGTAAAAAGCTGAAATCACTGTAGCACAGAAAGAGACCATTCAGCCCGACGAGCCTGCATCGATAACAATCCCACTCTGACCCTATCCGGGTCTGGGGTGGCACGTTGGCACAGTGGGTTAACACTGCTGCCTCACAGTGCCAGGGACCTGGGTTCGATTCCCGGCTCAAATCACTGCCTGTGTGGAGTATGCACGTTCTCCTCGTGTCTGCATGGGTTTCCTCCATGTGCTCCAATCTTCTTACTGATGTACTAATTCCAATCCTGGAACTCCCTCCCTAACAGCATGGTGGGTGTTCCTACACCACACACGGGGACTGAATGATGTCCAATCACAATCCTGGAATTCCCTCTCTAACAGCACTGTGGGTGTACCTACACTACACACATGGGAACTGACTGATATCCAATCACAATCCTGGGATTCCCTCCCTCGCAGCACTGTGGGTGTACCTACACCACACACGGGGACTGCAGTGGGTTCATGATGGTGGGCTCACCCTCCACCTTCTCAAGGAGGCAATTAGGGACGGGCATTGGCTACTGGGCAAGGCCAGTGATGCCCATATCCCAGGAATAATAAAGGAAATCGGAAGGGCTATTAGAAACTCTATTTGCAGAAGAATCCCAAACAGGAGTTGGGACGTCTTGTTGACGTTGTACAAGACATTGGTAAGGCCATACTTGGAATACTGTGTACAGTTCTGGTCACCCTATTAGAGAAAGGATATTATTAAACTAGAAAGAGGGCAGAAAAGATTTATTAGGATGCTACCGGGACTTGATGGATTGAGTTATAAGGAGAGGCTGGATAGACTGGGACTTTTTCCTCCGGAGCGTAGACGGGTGATCTTATAGAGGTCTATAAAATAATGAGGGGCACGGATCAGCGAGATAGTCAATATCTTTTCCCAAAAACAGGCGAGTCTAAAACTAGAGGGCTTAGGTTTAAGGTGAGAGGGGAGAGGTACGAGAGGGTCCAGAGGGGCAACTTTTTTCACACAGAGGGTGGTGAGTGTCTGGAACGAACTGCTAGAGGTGGTAATAGAGGTGGGTACAATTTTGTCTTTTAAAAAGCATTTAGATAGTTACATGGGTACGATGGGTATAGAGGGATGGGGCCAAATGCAGGCAATTGGGACTAGCATAGTGGTTCAAAGTAAAAGGGTGGCATGGACAAGTTGGGTAAAAAGCCTATTTCCATGCTGTAAACCTCTATAACTCTCTGTATCCCTCTATTCCTTCCCTATCCATGTCCCCATCCAGATGCCCCTTAAATGGTGCTAATGTGCCTGCTTCCATCACCTCTTCTGGCAGCGCATTCCAGGCACCTGTCCCTCTGTGTGGAAAAACTTCCCCCGTACGTCTTCCTTAAACTTTCCCCCTTGAACCTGTGCCTTCCCCCGTGAAATTGACCCTTCCACCCTAGGGGGGAAAAAGCCTCTGACTATCCACCCTCTCTATGCCTCTCATCACTTTGTAGACCCTCTATCAGGGTTTCCCCCTCCTTCAGTCTCCGTCTTTCCAGCGAAAACAATCCCAGTTTATCCTCCATCGCCGTCGAGACCAAGGCAACATCTGGTGAACCTTCTCTGCGCTCTCTCCAAAGCTTCCACACCTCCTGGTACTGTGGTGACCAGAGCTGCATGCAATGCTCCAAATGCAGCCTAACCAAAGCTGCAACATGAACTCCCAATTCTTATTCATTTTATTTATTAGTGTCACAAGTCGGCTTACATTAACACTGTAATGAAGTTACTATAGAAATCCCTGAGTCACCACACTCCAGTGCCTATTTGGATACACTAAGGGGCAATTTAGCAGGGCCAAACCATCTAACCTACACATCTTTGAACACTATGGGGCAATTTAGCATGGCCAATCCATCTAACCTACACATCTTTGGACACTGAGGGGCAATGCAGCATGGCCAAACCAGCTAACCTACACATCTTTGGACACTGAGGGGCAATGCAGCAT
Organism: Sphyrna mokarran; assembly: GCA_024679065.1. Taxonomy (NCBI): domain Eukaryota; kingdom Metazoa; phylum Chordata; class Chondrichthyes; order Carcharhiniformes; family Carcharhinidae; genus Sphyrna; species Sphyrna mokarran. Next base: position 6,295,461 of record JAGIQG010000039.1, on the reverse strand, counting down.
GGCCAAACCAGCTAACCTACACATCTTTGGACACTGAGGGGCAATTTAGCATGGTCAATCCACATAACCTGTACATCTTTGGACACTAAGGGGCAATTTAGCATGGCCAATCCATCTAACCTACACATCTTTGGGCCTGAGGGGCATGTACATGCCAATCACCTAACCTGCACATCTTTGGACACTAAGGCAATTTAGCATGGCCAATCCATCTAACCTACACATCTTTGGACACTGAGGCAATGTAGCATGGCCAATCCACCCTAACCTGCACATCTTTGGACACTAAGGGGCAATTTAGCATGGCCAATCCATCTAACCTACACATCTTTGGACACTGAGGGCAATGTAGCATGGCCAATCCACCCTAACCTGCACATCTTTGGACACTAAGGGGCAATTTAGCATGGCAATCCATCTAACCTACACATCTTTGGACACTAAGGACAATTTAGCATGGCCAATCCACCCTAACCTGCACATCTTTGGACACTAAGGGGCAATTTAGCATGGCCAATCCAGCTAACCTACACATCTTTGGACACTAAGGGACAATTTAGCATGGCCAATCCACCCTAACCTGCACATCTTTGGACACTAGGGAATTTAGCATCCAATCATCTAACTAACATCTTTGGACACTAAGGGGCAATTTAGCTGGCCAATCCACAACTGCACATCTTGGACACTAAGGGGCAATTTAGCCTGGCCAATCCATCTAACCTGCACATCTTTGGACACTAAGGGGGCAATTTAGCCTGGCCAATCCACCTAACCTACACATCTATGAACACTAAGGGACAATTTAGCATGGCCACTGCATATCTTTGGACACTAAGGAGGCAATTTAGCCTGGCCTATCCATCTAACCTACATATCTTTGGACACTGAGGGGCGATTTAGCATGGCCAACCCATCTAACCTGCACAACATTTGGACTGTGGGAAGAAACTGGAGCACTCAGAGGAAAAGCATGCAGTCTCGAGGGGACAACATGCAGATTCCGCACAGACATTCCCCCAAGTTGGGAAATTGAACCCAGCTCCCTGGCGCCGTGAGGCAGTAGTTCAAACCACCATTGCTCCCGTGATTCAGAAAGCTGACACAAAACCACCAGGGGGTTTAATATCATCCACGGTATAAAATGCTGCAACATAATATTTTGCAATCATATTAACTTCTTTGTAATAAAGAGTTTAGCTGCGACATTAAAGAACCGCACAGAGAGATTTTATGTGTCCATGCTAACTATTAACCTGAAGGAATTCACTCCCTCACAGACTGTCTCTCATATAGATTGCTTAAATATTCTTTGAACGGGTACAAATTGCAAGTGTTGGACACTCAGGGAGATCTTGAAGTCCTTAGTCGCTGAAAGTAAGCACATAGGTACAGCAGGCAGTAAAGAAGGCAAATGGTATGTTGGCTTTCATAGCGAGAGGTTTGGAGTACAGGGATAGGGATGTTTTGCTGCAATTGTACAGGGAGTTGGTGATGCCACACCTGGAGTATTGGGTGCAGTTTTGGTCTCCTTATCTAAGGAAGGATGTCCTCGCTATAGAGGGAGTGCAGCGAAGGTTTATCAGGCTGATTCCTGGGGTGGCAGGATGAGGAGAGACTAAGTCAGTTAGGATTATATTCACTGGAGTTTAGAAGAGGGGATCTAATAGAAACTTATAAAGTTCTAACAGGGTAAATTCAGAAAGAATGTTCCCCATCTTGGGGGAGAGTCCAGAACTAGGGGGTCAGGATTTGAAGATGAGGGCTAAACCTTTTAGGACTGAGAAATTTCTTCATAGAACATAGAACATAGAACATAGAACAATACAGCACAGAACAGGCCCTTCGGCCTTCGATGTTGAACTCCATCACTCAGGGAACGGTGGGATTCACTCCCACAGAAAATAGTTGGGGCCAAAACGCTGTGTGATTTCAGGAAGGAATTAGATATCGCTCTTGGGATTAAAGGGATCGAAGGATATTGGGGAGGGGGGAAGACAGGATCAACCTTCTCTCTTTCATCTTCTTCTGTCGGGTAAAAGATACAAATGTCTGAGTAGGAAAGGGAGAAAAGCTAGGTTATGATTGGTAGGACTTGAGGTGGCCATGGTAGTTAGCGCTGCTGCTTCACAGCTCCAGGGACCTGGGTACGATTCCCGGCTCAGGTCACTGTCCTTGTGGAGTCTGCACATTCTCCCTGTGTCTGTGTGGGTTTCCTCTGGGTGCTCCGGTTTCCTCCCACAGTCTAAACATGTGCGGGTTAGGTTGATTGGCCATGCTAAAATTGCCCCTTAGTGTCCTAAGATGCTTCGCTTAGAGGGATTAACACGTAGGGATATGGGGGCACAGCCTGGGTGGGATTGTATTCAGGGCATACTCGATGGGCTGAAGGGCTTCTCTCTCTGCATTGTACGGTTTGATGATTAGAATATCGAATGTATTCTATTTGCTGTAATGAACTCCATCTGCTAATGGCATCTGGGGGATTTTCACAGGAACTTCATCGCAGTGTTAATGTAAGCCAACTTAGAACAGCACAAACAGGCCCTTCGGTCCACAAGTTGTGCCGATCATATCCATACCTACGGGCCTATCTATAACCCTCAATCCCATTAAATCCCATGTATTCATCCAGAAGTCTCTTAAAAGACCCCAGCGGGTTCACCTCCACCGATGGCAGCCCATTCCACTTACCCACCACCTTCTGAGTGAAAAACTTACCCCCAACATCTCCTCTGTACCTACTCCCCAGCACCTTAAACCTGTGTCCTCTCGTAGCGACCATTTCAGCCCTGGGGAAAATAGCCCCAAGAATCCACCCTCTCAACATTTTATAAACCACTATCAGGTCGCCCCTCAACCTTCCTCTCTCCAGGGAGAAAAGACCAAGCTCCCTCAACCTATCCTCATAAGGCATGCCTCCCAATCCAGGCAACATCCTTGTAAATCTCCTCTGCACCCTCTCAATAGCTTCCACATCCTTCCTGCCGTGAGGGGACCAGAACTGCGCACAGTACTCCAAAAAGTGGGACAAGTGGGGTCTGACAAAGGTCTTATAAATCTTATATGTATCCACATTACACCTAGCCATGCATTTGCGCTGCACGTGTGTTGCCCTTTTTAGCAAATGATAAAGCTTAGGAGATTAAGTATTCACGATTAATCCTCAACATAGCCCATCATCGGAAACATCCGTCCTACACCTACCCTGCTTTGTCCTGTTATAATGTTACAAGATTCTACGAGATCACCCCCCTTCCCCATTCCTCTGAACTCCAGGGCATACAATCCAAACAGAACTCAATCCCTCTTCCTAGGTCAGTCCAAACATCGCAGAGAACAGCCTTGGGATGTCCTCCAAGGATTTCAGTTTGGAGGTGATTTGTTTGAAACAGTTCGTGACAACCTGGTCCATTCTGCCACTATACCACCCCCACCCCCCAACCCCCTGCACCTTATGACACCTTTCCCATAAACCTCCCGCTCAATGGCAGGAAGTACTAATGCTTGTCCCTTCATCTCCACTTCCCCTTTGGGTCTAAGCTCCCAAAGGATCACCCTCGTTTGAGACAGTGTGTCTTTGGACACCAAGAAGCAATTTAGTATCTAACCCGCACATCTTTGGACACTAAGGGATAATTTAGCATGGCCAATCCACCTAATCTGCACATCTTTGGACACTAAGGGGCAATTTAGGATGACCAATCCATCCCAACCTACACATCTTTGGACACTAAGGGGCAATTGAGCGTGGCCAATCCACTTAACCTACATATCTTTGGACGCTAAGAGGCAATTTAGCATGGCCAATCCACTTAACCTGCACATCATTGGACACTAAGGGGCAACTTAGGATGACCAATCCATCCCAACCTACACAACTTTGGACGCTAAGAGGCAATTTAGCATGGCCAATGCACCTAACCTGCACATCTTTGGACACTAAAGGGCAAATTAGCATGACCAATGCACCTAACCTGCACATTTTTGGACACCAAGGGACAATTTAGTTTGGCCAATCCATCCCAACTACACATCTTTGGACACTAAGGGGCAATTTAGCATGGCCAATCTACCTAACCTACACATTTTTGGATACTAAGGGATAACTTAGCATGGCCAATCCATCCCAACTACACATCTTTGGACACTAAGGGACAATTTAGCATGACCAAACCACCTAACCTACATATCTTTGGATACTAAGGGATAATTTAGCATGGCCAATCCATCCCGACCCACACATCTTTGGACACTAAGGGACAATTTAGCATGGCTAATCCACCTAACCCGCACACCTTTGAACACTAAGGGGCAATTTAGCACCACCTAACCTGTACATCTTTGGAAACCGGAACACCCAGAGGAAACCCACGCAGAAATGGGGAGAACGTGCAAACTCCGCACAGAAAGTGACCCAAGTCGGGAATCGAACCCGGGTCTCTGGCGCTGTGAAGCAGCAGTGCTAACCCACTGTGCCACTGCGTGACAAGTTACTAAGCGTACTTTATGCAAATATCTACATCGCTATGGCAGCTAATTACTGCGGATTTAATTATTCGAAATTACTGCGAGGAAGAGGGACCCTCGAAATTGGAGTTAATCATCAACACCTGTGTCACTCTGCATGGCTTAACTGATATTAAATTACCTTCAGCATTGAAAACAGATTCCTCAGCAGAATATCGAAGCCGCTCACTCCTCAGTTCCAGAAATGAATCCCCAGTCCCATAACTTTCGGCAAGGCAGCTGGCTTTAACTCCCAACTCCACTCCTTCAACATTCACTCCCTCCTCCACCACCGACGCGCAGTGTGAATAATCTACAAGATGCACTGCAGCGACTCGCCAAGGCTCCTTCTACTGCACTTTCCAAACCCGCCACCTCTACCATCTAGAAGGACAAGGGGGATGGGGCAGCAGACACATGGGGAACACCACCTCCTGCAAGTTTCTCTTTCCTAGTTTCATTGCTACAACATTCAAGAAGTACAACCAACTATCCTGGCCTTAGCATGGAGAGTGACAAATTGGAAAATGTTGGCATATAAAGGGTGTTTATTATCCCTGGAACATGGGCATTGCTGGCTGGGCCAGTATTTATTGCCCATCCCTGCTTGCCCCATGGCGGGTCAGTTGAGAGTCAACCACATTGCTGTGGCTTTGGAGTCACATATAGGCCAGACCGGGGTAAATACAGCAGATATGCTACCATGCGGATGACCAGGGTAAGGATGGCACTGTGCTACCATGGGCAGCAGGGTAACACAGTGGGTTAGGACTGCTGCTTCACTGTTCCAGGGACCTGGATTCGATTCCCGGCTCAGGTCACTGTCTGTCTGGAGACTGCACATTCTCCCTGTGTCCGCGTGGGTTTCCTCTGGGTGCTCCGGTTTCCTCCCACAGTCCAAAGATGTGCAGATTAGGGTGGATTGGCCGTGCTAAATTACCCCTTAGTGTCCAAAAATGTGTAGGGTTGGTGGATTGACCATACTAAATTGCCGCTTAGTGTCCAAAGATATGCGGGTTGGGTGGATTGGCCATGCTAAATTGCCCCTTAGTGTCCAAATATGTATAGGTTAGGTTGATTGACCATGCTAAATTGCCCCTTAGTGTTCAAAGATGTGCAGGTTAGATGGATTGGCCTTGCTAAATTGTCCCTTAGTGTCCAAAGATGTATAGGTTAGGTGGATTAATCAGATGAATTAGCATGTGAGGATATGGGGATAAGATAAAATGCTCTGGTGGAGAGTCAGTCCAGTCTTGAAGGGCCAAATGGCCTCCTTCAGCACCGTGGGGGTTCTTTTGACTTTCTGAATATGGGGTTGAGGCCACAATCAGGTCAAGCCATGATGTGATAGCATGGTAGGTGAAGGGGCTGAGTGTCCTGAGCTGGAATTCAATCGGCCCTGTGAAGACTGATCTCCAGCTGCGCAGGTTGAGATAGCACGGGGGCTGAGTAACAAAGCATCACATCAAAGGCAGCAATTTACAAGTTGGCTCATTCATCCTGGTTCAGTCACACTCCAATCAGAGTGGGCAGCAGAAGCCAGGAGAATGACGATTGCATTTGAAGGAACCTCTCTGGACCATCTACGGAGAATGACAGAACATGACACATGTGCTGGCTACAGATATTGAGATCCATCGCGCTGCAGTTATGTACGGGAGAACAGGAGGTAGCAGTGCTCCCATCGAGATTCAGCCAGAGCACAGTCTGCCCTCAGTTGATTTTCCTCTTCCAAGGAAGTCTCAGAAGGCCTGTGGGAATGTTCAGGCGATCTATGCCGGCAAATTCAACAACAGCCCCTTTTGAGATAATAGCCAGCGGGAAAGGTCAGCTTTGATCACAATGCACTGTCTATACTAACGGTGTGCTACCCCACTCTCTGTAACACACCCCACACTCTGTAACAACCCTTCCTCTCTTAACACCTCCACTCTCTAAAACATTCCTCTCTCTCTGAAACACCCCCCTCTCTCTGTAACTTCCCCCCTCTCTGAAACACCTCCTCTCTATGTAAACACACGTCTCGCTGTAACATCCCCCTATCTATAATACCCCCCACTCTGAAACAGCACCCCCACTCTGTAATATTCTCTCTCTCTGAAATACTTCCCTTCTCTGTAACACACTCTCTCTCTGAAACACTTCCCCACTCTGTAACACCCCTCCTCTCTGTAACACTCTGTCTTTCTGAAACACCTCCCCTCTCTATCGTGTCCCCCCTCTCTCTGTAATATCCCCCCTCTCTCTGTAATATCCCCCCTCTCTCTGTTACTTCTTCCTTTCTCTGAAACACTCCTCTCTCTCTGAAACACCCCCCTCTCTCTGTAACTTCCCCCGTCTCTGAAACACTCTCCCTCTATGTAACACATGCCTCGCTGTAACATTCCCACCTATCTATAATACCCCCCACACTGAAACAGCTCCCCCCCACTCTATAATACTCTCTCTGAAATACTTCCCTTCTCTGCAACACACTCTCTCTCTGAAACACTTCCCCACTCTGTAACACCCCTTCTCTCTGTAACACTCTGTCTTTCTGTAATGCCGCCCTCCACCCCACACTCTCTCTGTATCATACCCCCTCTCTGTAACATACCCCCTCTCTGTAACATAGCCCCTCTCTGTCACACCCCCACTCTCTGTAACACCCCTTACTCTCTCAGACAACCCCCTCTCTTTCACCCTCTCACTCTCTGTAACACTCCTCCCCATAACACTCCCCCCTCCCTGTGACACAATCCTCTCCCTGTGTAACCCCGCATTGTAACACATCCTTCTTCTCTGTAATACCCCCCTTTCTCTCTAACATTCTCTCTTTCTCTCTAACGCACCCCTCTTTCTCTCTAACACGTTCTGTCTGTAACGCACCTCACTCTTTCGACACTCTCCTCTCTCTCTCTCTCTTGTTCTGGAGCAGTATATAGGCCAGTCTCTGTAAGAATGGCAGATTTCCCACTGTAACTGGGACATTAGTGAACCAGATTGTTTTTTTTATGACAATCAATGATTGTTACGCTCCCCATGACTAGAACTGGCTTTATAATTTCAAATGTTATTCATCAAATTTAAATTCCACAACTCCTGTGGTGGGAATTCGAACCTGAGTCCCACCCCCAAGTGTCAGCCAGGAGGCCTCTGGATAACTAGCCCTGTGACAATACCACTACACCGCTGTATCCCTCCATCACCTCTCATCAAAGTCTCCAACAATTCCCTCAATCATTTGACTACATCAGTAATGAAGTACAAAGGGTTGAGAGCTTCAAGTTTTTAGGTGTCCAGATCACCAACAACCTGTCCTGGTCCCCCCTACGCCAACAATATAGTTAAGAAGGCCCTACCAACACCTCTACTTTCTCAGAAGACTAAGGAAATTTGGCATGTCCGCTACGACTCTCACTTTTACAGATGCACCAGAGAAACCATCCTTTCTGGTTGTATCACAGCTCGGTCTGGGCTCCTGCACTGCCCAAGACCGCAAGGAACCACAAAAGGATCATGAATGTAGCCTATTCCATCACACAAACCAGCCTCCCATCCATTTACTCTGTCTACACTTCCCACTGCCTTGGGGAAAAGCAGCCAGCATGATCAAGGACCCCACACACCCCGAACATTCTCTCTTCCACCTTCTTCCGTTGGGAAAAAGATACAAAAGTCTGAGGTCACGTACCAACCAACTCAAGAACAGCTTCTTCCCTGCTGCCGTCAGACTTTTGAATGGTCCGACCTGATATTAAGCTGATCCTTCTCTACACCCTAGCTGTGATGGTGACACTACATTCTGCATCCTCTCCTCTCCTTCTCTATGAATGGTATGCTTTGTCTGTATAGCGCGCAAGAAACAATACTTTTCACTGCATCCCAATGCATGTGACAATAATAAATCAAATCAAATATTAAGTTGATCTTTCTCTACACCCCAGCCATGACTGTAACACTACATTCCGCACCTTCTCCTTTCCTTCTCCTCTATGTACTCTATGAATGGTATGCTTTGTATATATAGCGTGCAAGAAACAATACTTTTCACTGTTTCCCTATATACTTTGGGCGGCACAATAGCACAGTGGGTTAGCCCTGCCACTTCACAGCTCCAGGGACCTGGGTTCGATTCCCGGCTCGGGTCACTGTCTGTGTGGAGTTTGCACATTCTCCTCGTGTCTGGTTTCCTCCCGCACTCCAAAGATGTATGGGTTAGGTTGATTGGCCATGATAAAATTGCCCTTTAGTATACTAGGATGCTAAGTTTAGAGGGATTAGCGGGTAAAGTATGTAGGGATATGGGGTAGGTGCAGTGTTCAGTGCAGACTCGATGGGCCGAAGGGCCTCTTTCTATACTGTAAGGTTTTATGATTCTATGTGACAATAACATATCAAATCTCTCCACCCTTTTGACCAGATCCCACCTTTTTGTTATAAACTGCTTGAGTAAAGTCAAACATAACATCCTAAGATGTTTCACCATGCTTCTTTGGGCAGGAGATGGCCGAGTGGTATTATCGCTAGACTATGAATCCAGAAACTCAGCTAATGATCTGGGGGACCCAGGTTCGAATCCCGCCACAATGGAATTTGAATTCAATAAAAAATAACTGGGATTAAGAACCTACTGATGATCCATTGTGGGAAAAAACCCATCCGGTTCCCTTTAGGGAAGGAAATCTGCCGTCCTTATCCCGGTCTGGCCTACATGTGACTCCACAGCAATGTGGTTGACTCTCAACTTGCCCTCCAAGGGGGCAATTAGGGATGGGCAATAAATGCTGGTCAGTCAGTGATTCCTAAGTCCACAGATGAATAACAAAAAACTTGAATCAGACCTGTACTGAAACGTCTCTTGTTTCTCTGCCAAAATTAATATTTTTTAAATTTATTTATTAGTGTTACTAGTAAGGTTTACATTCACACTGCAATGAAGTTACTGTGAAAATCCCCTCGTCGCCACATTCCGGCACCGGTTAGAGAATTTAGCACCTAACCAGCACGTCTTTTGGACTCTGGGAGAAAACCAGAGCACCCGGAGAAAACCCACACAGACAGTGACCCGAGCCGGGAATCGAACCCAGGTCCCCGTCGCTGTGAGACAGTAGCGCTAACCAACAAATCTGCCATTCCATTCAATAAAAAATATCTGGGATTAAGAATCTACAGATGATCCATTGCGGGAAAAACCCATTTTTAGGGAAGGAAATCTGCCGGCCTTACCCCGGTCTGGCCTACATGTGACTCCAGAGCCACAGCAATGTGGTTGACTCTCAACTGCCCCGCCAAGGGGGCAACGAGGGATGGGCAATAAATGCTGAACTAGCCAGTGACACACAGTCCCAAAGAACAAATAACAACACAGCACGGGAAACAGGCCCTTCAGCCCAACGAGCTCGCATCGCGCTGCCATTTTAACATTGTGAATTCCCACTTCCACCCATGACCCTTGTCTATCCTTGTAGAAATCCACATTGGAAATCAGATTGGGGAGACTATTTCCCATAAATGAAGAAAATAAAAAATCGCTTTAGCAATTTCTCCAACTTGAATATCTATTCAACAGCGTTTTCTGTTCCTCGAACTCACTTCCCTGAAATCCAATTTCCAAACCATTTCACAATCTTCTTTATCCTTGTTTCAAACTTAAAATGAACAATTTGATGATTACCGAGTCTCCCAATGTTCCCTAACTTCAGCTTGACTTATTACACCCTGGTCGCTGTTGAACAGAAAATCTATTCCGGCCTCCCCATTCTGGGAGGTTTTAGACATTTTTTATTCCCTCGTAAGCTCCCTCTTGAATATCAGCTATACTCGTCGTTAACTCTGAGACTAAATCAGGGAGATTTCAGTCCCCAGTGTAACTCATTCTCATAAAACCCATGATGGATCTTTATGAAGCTCCGCACGGGCCTCAGAAACACATGGCAGCATCCCCACACTGCAGGAGGAGGCCTATCGAGTCTGCACTGAGTCTCTGACAGAGCATCTTATTCAGGCTGTCTCCCCTCGCCCTACTTCTGTAACCCTGCACATTAACTATGACCAATCAATCCTACCTGTGTATTTTTGAATCTGCAATTTAGCAAGACCAATCCACCTAACCCGCACATCTTTGGACACTAAGAGGCAATTTAGCATGGCCAATCCACCTAACCTACACATCATTGGAAATTAAGGGGCAATTTAGCATGGCCAATCCCCCTAACCCACACATCGTTGGACACTAAGGGGCAATTTAGCATGGCCAATTCACCTAACCTGCACACCTTTGGAAATTAAGGGGCAATTTAGCATGGCCATTCGATGTTGTGGCCATTTCAGAGACATGGACAGAGCAGGGACAGGAATGGTTGTTGCAGGTTCCGGGGTTCAAATGCTTCAGTCGGAGTAGAGAAGGAGGTAGAAGGTGGGGAGGAGTGGCATTATTAGTCAAAGAATGTATCACACTGACAGAAAGGAAGTTTGATGAGGACTTGTCTATTGAGGTAGTATGGGCTGAGATTAGAAACAGGAGAGGAGAGGTCACCCTGTTGCGAGTCTTTTATAGACCTCCTAAAAGTTCTAGAGAGGTAGAGGAAAGGATTGCAAAGTCGATCCTGGAGAGGAGTGAAAGTAATAGGGTAATTGTTATGGGGGACTTTAAGTTTACTAATATTGATTGGAATAACTATAGCTGTAGCTCGTTAGTTTTTATGCAAAGTGTGCAGGAAGGTTTTTTGACTCAGTAGTCAAACTGAGTCTAGTAGATAGGCCAATTAGAGGTGAGGCTACATTGGATTTGGTGCTGGGCAATGAGCCAGACCAGGTGTTAGGCTTGGAAGTTGGTGAACATTTTGGTGATAGTGACCACAATTCGGTTACGTTCACCTTAGTGATGGATAGGGATAGGCATGAACCTGGGGGCAGTAGTTATAGCTGGAGGAATGGTAATTATGAGGCCATAAGGAGGGAATTAGGGTGCATAGGTTGGACTAGGAAACTACAGGGACTGGGAACATCTGAAATGTGGAGCTTATTCAAGGAGCAGCTACTGCGAGTCCTTGATAAGTATGTCCCTGTCAGGCAAGGAGGAAATGGTCGAATAAGGGAACCATGGTGTACTAAAAAAGTTAATTTGCTGGTTAAAAGGAAAAAGGAGGCTTATGTCAGGATGAGGCTTGAAGGTTCAGTTAGTGCAATGGATAGCTATAGATTAGCCAGGAGGGAGCTAAAGAGTGAGTTGAGGAGAGCTAAAAGGGGACACGAGAAGACTTTGGCTGATAGGATCAAGGAGAATCCTAAAGCTTTCTTTAGATATGTTAAGAATAGAAGATTGGTTAGGGCAAGATTAGGGCCAGTCAGAGACAGCAGTGGGAAGTTGTGCGTGGAGCCTGAAGAGATTGGAGAGGCACTGAACAAATATTTCTCTTCGGTATTCACGCAGGGAGATGTAAATGTAGTTGTGGAGAACACTGGGATACAGGGTTGCAAACTGGAAAGTATTGAAGTAGATAAGGAGGATGTGCTAGATATTCTTGAGGGTTTGAAGTTAGATAAGTCCCCTGGGCCGGATTGGATTTACCCTAGGATTCTCTGGGAGGCAAGAGAGGTGATTGCAGAGCCTCTGGCTCTGATCTTCTGGTCGTCGTTGGTTATGGGTATAGTGCCAGAAGACTGGAGGATAGCGAATGTGGTCCCATTGTTCAAGAAGGGGAATAGAGACTTTCCGGGGAATTATAGGCCAGTGAGTCTTACTTCTGTTGTGGGCAAAGTATTGGAAAGAATTATTAGGGATAGGATTTATAGTTATTTAGAGAGAAATGAATTGATTGGGGATAGTCAGCATGGTTTTGTGAAGAGTAGGTCGTGCCTTACTAACCTTATTGAGTTTTTTGAAAAAGTTTCAATATGTTGAGGTAGTATGGGCTGAGATTAGAAACAGGAGAGGAGAGGTCACCCTGTTGCGAGTCTTTCTGGACCTCCTAAAAGTTCTAGAGAGGTAGAGTAAAGGATTGCAAAGTCGATCCTGGACAGGAGTGAAAGTAATAGGGTAATTGTTATGGGGACTTTAACTTTACTAATATTGATTGGAATAGCTACAGCTCTAGCTCGTTAGAGGGGTCAGTTTTTATGCAAAGTGTGCAGGAAGGTTTTTTGACTCAGTATGTAGGTGGATGGGGGTAAGGCAGTTGATGTGGTATATATGGACATTCGATAAGGTGCATTCGGTAAGGCATTCGATAAGGTGCCCCATGGAAGGCTTCTGCAGAAAATGCAGATGTATGGGATTGAGGGTGATTTAGCTAATTGGATTAGAAATTGGCTGGCTGATAGAAGACAGAGGGTAGTGGTTGATGGAAATTATTCATCGTGGAGTTCGGTTACAAGTGGTGTACCTCAGGGATCTGTTTGGGGGCCCCTGCTGTTTGTAATTTTTATAAATGATCTGGATGAGGGTATTGAAGGATGGATTAGTAAAATTGCAGATGACACTAAAGTCGGTGGAGTGGTAGATAGTGAAGAGGGGTGTTATAGTTTGCAGAGAGACTTGGACAAGTGGCAGAGCTGGGCCGAGAGGTGGCAAATGGAGTTTAATGTGGAAAAGTGTGAGGTAATTCACTTTGGCAGGAATAACAAATGTGTAGAGTATAGGGCTAATGGTAGGACTCTTAATAGTGTCGAAGAACAGAGGGATCTTGGTGTATATGTGCATAGATCCCTGAAAGTTGGCAATCAAGTCGATAAGGTTGTTAAGAAGGCATACGGAGTCTTAGCTTTTATTGGTTAGGGGGATTGAATTTCGGAGCCGCAACGTCATGTTGCAACTGTACAAAACTCTAGTGCGGCCGCACTTGGAGTATTGTGTACAGTTCTGGTCCCCGCATTATAAGAAAGATGTTGAGGCATTGGAGAGGGTACAGAGGAGGTTTACCAGGATGTTGCCTGGTATGGGAGGGCAGGTCTTATGAAGAGAGGCTGAGGGATTTGAGGTTGTTTTCGTTAGAAAGGAGGCGGCTAAGAGGAGACCTTATTGAAACATATAAGATGATTCGAGGTTTAGATAGGGTGGACAGTGATAGCCTTTTTCCTAGGATGGAGAAAGCTAGCACGAGGGACATAGCTTTAAATTAAGGGGTGGTGGTTTTAGGACAGATGTCAGAGGTAGGTTCTTTACCCAGAGGGTGGTAAGGGTATGGAATGCCTTGCCTGCGTCAGTTGTAGATGCGCCAAGTTTGGTGGCGTTTAAGAGGTTAGTAGATACGTTTATGGACGAAAAGGGAATGGTTTAGGTTAGAGGGTCATTGCTTTTTCCTAATTGGTCGGCGCAACATCGAAGGCCGAAGGGCCTGTTCTGCGCTGTAATGTTCTATGTTCTATGTTCTAACTAACGCACACATCTTGTGGACACTAAGGGGTAGTTTAGCATGGCCAATCCACCTAACCCCCGTATCTTTGGATACAAAAGGGCAATTTTGCATGGCCAATCCACTTAACCTGCACATCTTTGGACACTAAGGGGTAATTTAGCTTGGCCAATCCAACTAAACCACACACCTTTGGACACTAACAGGCAATTTAGCAAGGCCAATCCACCTAACCTGCACATCTTTGGACACTAAGGGACAATTTAGCATGGCCAATCCAACTAACCTGCACACGTTTGGACATCAAGGGACAATTTTGCATGGCCAATCCACCTAACCTGCACATCTTTGGACACTAAGGGGCAATTTAGCATGGCCAATCTACCTAACCTGCACATCTTTGGACACTAAGGGGCAATTTAGCATGGCCAATCCACCTAACCTGTACATCTTTGGACACCAAGGGACAATTTAGCATGGCCAATCCACCTAACCTGCACATCTTTGGACACCAAGGGACAATTTAGAATGGCCATTCCACCTAACCTGCACATCTTTGGACACCAAGGGACAATTTAGCATGGCCAATCCACCTAACCTGCACATCTTTGGACACCAAGGGACAATTTAGAATGGCCAATCCACCTACCCTGCACATCTTTGGACACTAAGGGGCAATTTAGTATGGCCAATCCATCTAACCTACACATCTTTCGATACTAAGGGGCAATTTAGCATGGTCTCTAGGTGTCCAGATCACCAACAACCTGTCCTGGTCCCCTCCCCACATCGACATTATAGTTAAGAAAGCCCCACAAATGCCTCTAGTTTCTCAGAAGACGAAGGAAATTCGGCATGTCCGCTACAACTCTCACCAACTTTTACAGATGCACCGTAGAAAGCATCCTTTCCCAATATATCACAGCTTGGTCTGGGCTCCTGCTCTGCCCAAGACCACAAGGAACTACAAAGGGTCATGAATGTAGCCCCGATCCCATCACACAAACTAATCTCCCATCCATTGACTCCATTTACACTTCATGCTGCCAGCAGCCGGCATAATCAAGGACCTCACGCACCCCGGACATTCTCTCTTCCACCTTCTTCCGTCGGGAAAAAGATACAAAAGTCTGAGGTCCCGTACCGACCGACTCAAGAACAGTTTCTTCCCTGCTGCCGTCAGACTTTTGAATGGACCCACCTCACATTAAGCTAATCTTTCTCTACACCCTAGCTGTGACTGTAACACTACATTCTGCACCCTTTCCTTTCCTTCTTTATGAACGGTACAGTTTGTCTGTATAGCGCATAAGAAACAATACTTTTCACTGTATCCCGATACATGTGACAATAATAAATCAAATCCAATATTCGGCTGATCTTTCTCTACACCCTAGCTGTGACTGTAACACTACATTCCGCACCTTCTCCTTTCCTTCTCCTCTATGTACTCTATGAACATATGCTTTGTCTGTATAGCACACAAGAAATAATACTTTTCACTGTATCCCGGTACGTGTGACAATAATAAACCAACCCTCCCAGTGCAATATGTGAAGGGGGGGGGGGTGATTGATGTGAGAGGGGGGATTTGAACAAAGGATAAAGAAAATTACAGCACAGGAACAGGCCCTTCGGCCCCTCCTGCACTGACCATGCTGCCCCAAATGAACTAAAACCCCCTACCCTTCCGGGGACCATATCCCTCTCTTCCCATCTTATTCATGGATTTGTCAAGACACCCTTAAAACTCACTATCGTATCTGCTACCACTACCTCTTCCAGTAGTACACGTCACCCTCTGTGTGAAAACCTTGCCTTGCACATGTCCCTAAACCTGTGCCCCCCCGCCCCTTGTAATTGATGGGGGGAGTGGCACAGTGACATAGTGGATAGGTAGATTCTCCATGCGGAGTTTGCATGTTCTCTCCCCATGTCTGCGTGGGTTTCCTCCGAGTGCTCCGGTTTCCTCCCACACGTAGAGGTTTTTGTGTGAGGGGGAGGAGGGGGTCAGGGTTAGTGTGTAAGGGGGTGGAGGATGGGTGTTGCTCTATGAGGGGGAGGGAGTCAAGGTTAGTGCGTAAGGGGGTGAAGGGTGGTTGAGTGAGGGGGTGAGGGGCTTGGGTTGTTGTGTAAAGGGGTGGGGAGAGTGGGGGTTATTGTGTAAGGAGGTGAGGGGGTCGGGGTTAGTGTGTCTGGGTGGGTGTTGAGTGGGGGGTGAGGAGATTAGTATTAAGGGGGTGAGGGGTGAGAGTTGTGTGAAGGGGTGAGGGGATCAGGTTAGTGTGTCGGGGGTGGGTGTTGTGTGAGGGGGTGAGGGGTTAGTGTGTAGGAGTGGGGGTTGTTGAGTGAGGGGGGTGAGGGTTCAGGGTTAGTAAGGGGGTGGGGGTTGTTGAGTGAGGGGTTCGGGGTAGTGTGTAAGGGGATGGGTGTTGTTGAGTGAGGGGGTGAGGGGGTTGGGGTGTGTGTAAGGGGGTGGGGGTTGTTGAGTGAGGGGTTCGGGTTCGGGGTATGTTGTAAGGAGGTGGAGGTTGTTGTGTGAGGGGGGTTCGGGGTCCGGGATTAGTACATAAGGGGTGGTTGGGATGGGGGTTGTTTTGTGAGGGTGTGAGGGATCGGCTAGTGTTAAGGAGGTGGGGGTTGTTGTGTGAGGGGGGTGAGGGGTTCGGGATAGTTCATAGGGGGTGTGGGATGGGGTTGTTTGTAGGGTGTGAGGGAACGGGTAGTGTGTAAAGGGGGGGGGGTTGCTGCGTAAGGGGGTTTTGATGGGTGGTGTCACTGCAATTAAGCGACCTCAGTAGAATGTGGACAATTCCCTTGAGCTCGGCCTACTAGAACAGGCTGCATTCCAGCATCCTGACCCGGGTAGTGCCGTCAAACAGAAACAAACTCCTCAGTATTGACGCCTCGGGAAAAGTGATGCTTAATCCTCCCAAAATGTCCCCTCGATGAAGGAGTGCCTGTGTGCGTGGAAATGTGATGCCGAGAATTGGCTTAGTCGTTGCCATAGCAGCGCCCGGATTGAGGGAATGTTTCAGCCTCAGCTAACTGCCCACGGACATCTTCCCTAATGTCAGTTATCTATCAACCGTGAGACATCACTCATTAGCATCGAGGACCCCGCGGGGGCAAGGCACATTAAATCAATCTTCACTCAACCTGTACAAGGAGCAGGGGGCGGAGGGAGGGAAGGAGGGAGGGAGGAAGGGAGTGAGGTAGAGAGAGGGAGGGGGAGAGACAGGGAGAGGGAGAGAGGAAGGGAGACAGGGGGAGAGACGGAGGGAGGGAGAGAGAGAGAGAGAGGGAGAGAGAAGGAGGGAGGGAGAGAGGGAAGGAGAGGGAGAGAAGGAAGGAGAGTGAGAGGGTGAGAGGGAAGGAGGTGGAGAAAGAGAGGGAGGGAGGGACAGAGAGAGAAGAAGGAAGGGAGAGAGGGAGGGACGGAGAGAGAGAGAGAGAGGGAGAGAAAGAGAGAAGGAGACAGCGAGATGGGGGAGAGACAGGGAGAGAGGGAGGGAGGGAGAGAGGGAGGGGGAGAAGGTGAGAGAAACAGGGAGAGGGAGAGAGGGAAAGGGAGGGAGAGAAGGAAAGAGAGTGAGAGGGAAAGAGGAGGAGATGGAAAGAGGGAGGGAGAGAGAGGGAGGGAGAGAGGAGGGAGAGAGGGAGGAAGACAGCGAGGGAGAGAGAGAGGGAGGGAAGAGGAAGGGGAAGAGGGTGAGAGAAACAGGGAGAGGGAGAGAGGGAGGGAGAGGGAGAGAAGGAGAGAGAGAAAGGGAGAGAAGGAGAGAGGGAAAGAGAAGGAGAGAGAGAGAGAGAGAGGGAAGGAGGGCGAGATGGAGAGAGGGAGGGAGAGAGAGGGAGGGAGAAAGGGAACGAGAAAGGGAGGGAGAGAGGGAGGGAGGGAGAGAGAGAGTGAGACAGTGAGGGAGAGAGGGAAGGGTCAGAGAGAGAGAGAGAGATAGACAAGAGTACAGTGGGGGTTGGGGGGTAGGTGAGGGGATATTGTGAGAGGTCAGGGCCATGACCTCTGTGCTAACCCTGCTCCATCTGGCTGGGCCAGCATTTATTGCCCATCCCTAGTTGCCCCTTGGAGGGGCAGTTGAGACTCAACCACATTGCTGTGGCTCTGGAGTCACATGTAGGCCAGACCGGGGTAAGGACGGCAGATTTCCTTCCCTAAAGGGAACCAGATGGGTTTTTCCCACAATGGATCATCAGTAGATTCCTAATCCCACATATTTTTTATTGAATTCAAATTCCACCATGGTGGGATTCGAACCCGGGTTCCCCAGAACATTAGCTGAGTTTCTGGATTAATAATTGAGCAATAATACTACTAGCCCTTTCCTCGAGGCCAGGTGAGGTAAAACAGAATAGATTTGCCACCCGGAGGGGGGAGACATCCTGACCACAGAAATCTAATGATTACAGCCTAGGATTCCTGGCTGATGAATTCCCCAGTCGCAGTGGGAGAGATGGGAGGGGGGAGAGCGATGAAATTCGAACCGCGGTTTGCAGATTGTTAGGCCGAGTCTCAGATGGTTAGTCCATTAACTTCCCATTATGTCAGCATCCCTGAGTGCTTATCAAGGCATTGATTAGGCTGGCGAGATGCTTGACTGAAGCAGCCATCGCTGAAACAACACTCGAGGTTCTGAAGATTGAGCAGACAGCAAACCGGTCTGGGATTGCCACACCTCGCATCGGCCTCCTTCAATCATGACCTTCCTGTCCCCCCACCTCCACCCCGGGGGGATGTCTGTTGCAGCAGGGCTCGCTCTTCCTCTCCCTCACGCTCCCTCCCTCTCTCCCTTCCTCTCTCCCTTCCTCTCTCCCTCACTCTCTCCCTCTCCCTCTCTCCTTCCTTCTCTACCTCTCTCCCTCCCTCCTTCTCTACCTCTCTCCCTCTCCCTCTTTCCCTTTACTGCTCTCTCTCTCTCTCTCTTTCTCTCTCCCTTCCTCTCAACCTCTCCCTCTCTTCCTCTCCCTCCCCCTCATTCCCTTCCTCTCTCTCTTCCTCCCTCCCTTTCTCCCTCCCCCCCTCTCTCCCTCCCGACCTCTTCTCCTCTCTTCCTTTCTGTCCCCCTTTCTCCCTCCCCCCTCTCCCTCACTCTCTCCCTCTCCCCGTTCCCTCTCTCTCTCTCCCTCCTTCTCTACCTCTTTCTCTCCCTCCCTCTCTCCCTCTCGCTCCCCTCCGTCTGTCCTTACCTCTCCCCCCTCTTTCCCTCCTTCCCTCCTTCTCTCTCTCCCTCTCTCTCCCCCTCCCTCCCTCTCTCCCTCCTTCCCTCTCTCTCTTCCTCTCTGCCTCCCTCCCTCCCTCGCTCCATCGGTCCCTCTCTCCCTCTCGCTCCCCCTCTGTCCCTCTTTCCTTCTCTCCATAGGCAGCAAGTAGCAAAGTGTCCCACGAGCAGCAAAGCGCGGTCAACTCTCAGGCTGAGGGAGGGCAGGAGGGGTCACCAACGAGAGAGAATCACATCGAAGAACAAAGAACAGCACAGAGCAGGAACAGGCCCTTCAGCCCCTCAAACCCGTGTCTATCACGATGCCTGCCTTAAACTGAAACCCTACACGTTTACAGAATCCAGGTCCTTCCATTCCCGTATTATTCATGTATTTGTCCAGTTGCCCCTTGAATGCCACTATCATATCTACTCCCCAGGCAGCAAGTTCACCACTACCCCCCCCGACAAAAAACTTACCTCGCCCATCTCCTCGAAACTTTTCCCCTCGCACCTTAAACCTGTGCTCCCTAGTAATCGACTCTTCCACCCTGGGAAGAAGCTTCTAACTATCTACTCCATCCAAATCATCTTGTAGTCTTCTATCAGGTCGATCCCCTCCCCTCAACTTCCTCAATAGAGGTTTACAGCATGGAAACAGGCCCTTTAGCCCAACTTATCCATGCCATCCCTTTTTGTTTTGAAAAACCCCTAAGCTAATTGCCTGCTTTTGGCCCATATCCCTCTATACCCATCATACCCATGTAACTGTCCAAATGCTTTTTAAAACATAAAATTGTACCCGCCTCTATTACTGCCTCTAGCAGCTCGTTCCAGACACTCACTACCCTCTGTGTGAAAAAAATTGCCCCTCTGGACCCTTTTGTATCTCTCTCCTCTCACCTTAAACCTACGCCCTCTAGTTTTAGACTCTCCTCCCTTTGGGGAAAAGATATTGACTATCTCGCTGATTTGTGCCCCCTCATTATTTTATAGACCTCTATAAGATCATCCCTCTACGCTCCAGAGGAAAAAGTCCCAGTCTATCCAGCCTCTTCTTATAACTCAATCCATCAAGTCCCGGTAGCATCCTAGTAAATCTTTTCTGCGCTCTTTCTAGTTTAATAATATCCTTTCTATAATAGGGTGAGCAGAACTGTACACAGTATTCCAAGTATGGCCTTACCAATGTTTTGTACAACTTCAACAAGACGTCCCCAACTCCTGTATTCAATGTTCTGACCGATGAAACCAAGCATGCCGAATGCCTTCTTCACAATCTTGTTCACCTCTGACTCCACTTTCAAGGAGCTATGAACCTGTACCCCTAGGTCTTGTTCCAGTGAGAACAAACCAGATTTCTCCAACCTCTCCTCATTGCTGAACCATAGAATCATACAATCCCTACAGAGCAAAAGGAGCCTGCACATCGAGCCTGCACAAAACACAATCCCACCCAGGCCCTACCACCATAACTTTTTATATTTACCCTAGCTAGTCTCCAAGCACTAAGGGGCAACTAAGCATGGCTAATCCCCCTAAACCGCACATCTTTGGACTGTGGGAGGAAACCAGAGTACCCAGAGGAAACCCACACAGACATGGAGAGAGCATGCAGATTCCACACAGACAGTGACCCAAGCTGGGAATTGAACTTTCACTGTGGCTGGGGTCAAAATCCTGGAAGCCACATGCCCTCCCTGACAGTGCTGTGGGTTTACCTACAACACACACGGGGGACTGACTGATTCCAATCAGAATGCTGGAACTTCCTCCCTAACAGCACTGTGGGTGTACCTATACCACACACGGGGACTGACTGATGTCCAATCACAATCCGGGAACGTCCTCCCTAACAGCAATGTGGGTGTACCTACACCACACACGGGGGACTGACTGATGTCCAATCACAATCCTGGAACTCCCTCCCTAATAGCACTGTGGGTGTACCTACACCACACACGGGGACTGACTGATGTCCAATCACAATCCTGGAACTCCCTCCCTAACAGCACTGTGGGTGTACCTACACCACACACGGGGACTGACTGATGTCCAATCACAATCTTTACAAGACCCTTGTCAGACCCCACTTGAGTACTGTGTGCAGTTCTGGTCGCCTCAGTACAGGAAGGATGTGGAAGCTATTGAGAGGGTGCAGAGGAGATTGACAAGGATGTGGCCTGGATTGGGAGGCATTCCTTATGAGGATAGGTTGAGGGAGCTCAATCTTTTCTCCCTGGAGAGACGTAGGTTGAGAGGCGACCTGATTGAGGTTTATAAGATGTTGAGAGGTATAGATAGGATGGATTCTCAGAGGCTTTTTCCCAGGGCTGAAGTGGTCGCTACGAGAGGACACAGGGTTTAAGGAGCTGGGGAGCAGGTACAGAGGAGATGTCAGGGGTAAGTTTTTCACTCAGAGGGTGGTGTGAGTGGAATCAGCTGCCGTCGGTGGAGGCGAACTCGCTGGGGTCTTTTAAGAGACTTCTGGATGAGTACATGGGATTTAATGGGATTGGGAGTTACAGATAGTTCTTTGGCCTGATAAGTAGAGATATGATACGTGCAACTTGTGGGCCGAAGGGCCTGATTGTGCTGTAGTTTTTCTATGTTCTATGTTCTAATCCTGGAAACTCTCTCCCTAACAGCACTGTGGGTGTACCTACCCCAAATACATGGGGACTGACTGATGTCCAATCACAATCCTGGAAACTTCCTCTCTAACTGCGCTGTGGGTGTACCTACACCACACATGGGAGACTGACTGATGTCCAATCACAACCCTGGAACTCCCTCCCTAACAGCACTGTGGGTGTATCTACCCCACATACACTGGGACTGACTGATGTCCAATCACAATCCTGGAACTCCCTCCCTAACAGCACTGTGGGTGTATCTACACCACACACACGGGGACTGACTGATGTCCAGTCACAATGCTGGAACTCTCTCCCTAACAGCACTGTGGGCGTACCTACATCATACACGGGGGAATTGACTGATGTCCAATCACAATCCTGGAACTCCCTCCCTAACAGCACTGTGGGTGTACCTACACCACACACGGGGGACTGACTGATGTCCAATCACAATGCTGGAATTCCCTCCCTAACAGCGCTGTGGGTGTACCTACACCACACACACGGGGACTGACTGATGTCCAATCACAATCCTGGAACTCCCTCCCTAACAGCACTGTGGGTGTTCCTACACCACTTGGAGGAAGAGCGGGGAATTGTAGCAGATTCAGGATGATGGCTCACCCATTGCCCAATCCAATGGCCAGCTGGAGATGGGCAATAAATGCTAAGGAACTCCACCATGAGAAAAGAACATGAAAGGAGCAGGCTCAGATTCCGATTATGTAGAAATTTGCTTGCTTGGCGCTGGAACAAGACAGGGAATTAATTTTTCTCTGTCATTTGCACGGATGGAGCATAAAAACCCGATGTCAAGATTAAAGGAATGAAAAGAGACTGCAGGAAAATGATTAGGAGCTTCTTTCGTTTCATTTGATTTCTGTTTTAGAAGATTTAACAACCTCCAAAGAAATGCCTTCACGTTAACCCTTCCATCACCAGGAGCTCCAGTTACACAGACGGGTGCCCAATGGCAGCACTATGGGTTAGAGCTGCTGCCGCACAGCGCCAGGGACCTGGGTTCGATTCCCGGCTCGAGTCGCTACCTGTGCGGAGTCTGCACCTTCCCCCTCGTGTCTGCTTGGTTTTCTTCCAATTTCCTCCCACACTCCAAAGATGTGCAGGTTAGATGGATTCGCCATACTAAATTATCCCTTAGTGTCCAAAGATGTACAGGTTAGGTGGATTGGCCATGCTAAATTGTCCCTTAGTGTCCAAAAATGTGCGGGTTAAGGGGATTGGCCATGCTAAATTGTCCCTTAGTGTTCAAAGATATGCGGGTTAAGGGGATTGGCCATGCTAAATTGTCCCTTAGTGTCCAAAAATGTGCGGGTTAAGGGGATTGGCCATGCTAAATTGTCCCTTAGTGTCCAAAGATGTGCGGTTAGGGGATTGGCCATGCTAAATTGTCCCTTAGTGTCCAAAAATGTGCGGGTTAAGGGGATTGGCCATGCTAAATTGTCCCTTAGTGTCCAAAAATGTGCGGGTTAAGGGGATTGGCCATGCTAAATTGTCCCTTAGTGTCCAAAAATGTGCGGGTTAAGGGGATTGGCCATGCTAAATTGTCCCTTAGTGTCCAAAGATGTGCGGGTTAAGGGGATTGGCCATGCTAAATTGTCCCTTAGTGTCCAAAAATGTGCGGGTTAAGGGGATTGGCCATGCTAAATTGTCCCTTAGTTCCAAAGATGTGCGGGTTAAGGGGATTGGCCATGCTAAATTGTCCCTTAGTGTTCAAAGATATGCGGGTTAGGTGCTGGTTAGGTGGATTGGCCATAGTAATTGTTTGGTTGGTTGGGGGTTAGTGGTGGCCATAGTAATTGCCCCTTAGTGTCCAAAGATGTGCAGGTTAGGTGGATTGGCCATGCGAAATTGCCCCTCAGTGTCCAAAGATGTGTAGGTTAGATGGATTGGCCATAGTAAATTGCCCCTTAGTGTCCAAAGATGTGCAGGTTAGGTGGATTGGCCATGCTAAATTGCCCCTCAGTGTCCAAAGATGTGTAGGTTAGATGGATCATAACTCGCGAATATAAGTGTTGTTTTTTTGGAAGATGGCAGTGCAGCGATATAGTCACTAGCTCGTAATACTGTGGACCCCCAGGTTGATGCTGTGGGAGGGTGGGGACAGACCCGAAAGACAGAAAGACAGAGGGTGGGGACAGAAAGGCGAAGAAGTTCCCCTCTCATCCCCAACCAGCTCTCCCACCCACGGGTGTCACTCCAAGACTTTTGGGCCCCAACCCTCTTTGACCCGTCCCTGCCCCCTCCCCATCTCCCCAGGTTAGATGGGAATTGCATGGGTTTTATGGGAATTTTGCAGAGGGTGGGTGGGACTCAATGGGGACCTCCCGGGTGAAATGAACGGATTGGAAACCAGGGCTTTAATGATTCCTTAACCAGAAATAATGCAGTGCAGGAAATAAACTCGAGAGGCAATGTTCTCGGAACACCGTATGCAAGGTTTAAATTCGAAGATAGAATTCTTTCTCACACCCACTGATCCGAAACCAAAATAACGTTTGGGAGAACGGCAAGGAACAGTGAGTCACGGAGAGGTGCAGTTTGCTTGCTGTCATGTTTGGCTAACTCCACGCCGGTGTTGTGATAAGGGTGGGAGAGCATGGGGCCTTCACTGGCGGTAGGGAATATCTAGAAGAGAATGGACTCTGCAGCATAGACGGCGAGGGGGTAAATCCATAGCAGTGGGGAGGGGACAGGGACGGGTCAAAGGGGGTTGGGACCCAAAAGGCTTGGATTGACAACTGTTGGTGGGGAATCTGGTTGGGGATGAAAAGAGGGGCTTCCTCGCCTTTCACGTGTCAGTCCCCACCCTCCCAGACCCCACCACACATCCCCTAGCCCAGTGAAAATATCACTCGCTGCCACCTTCCAAAAAAATAACAGTTGTATTTGTAGCTTACAGGAGGGGTGTAGGGGGTTTTAAGAGGTTACAGAGATAAGGAGCGGGTGTAGGGGGCTGGAGGAGGTTACAGAGATAGGGAGGGGACTGGAGGAGGTTACAGGGTTAGGGGAGAGAGGGGGAGGGCAATACACAGAGGGATTGTGATATAAAGGGCTGGGAATTTTAAAATGGGGCACTGCTTAACTCTGGAATAAAAACATATTGATAAAACAGCGTCTGTGGAAAGAATCCTTTTCCTCTGAGATTTTGTCTTTCTTGGAGAACAGGCTTAGATTGCAACATTAGGCTAAATCCTGTGAATGTTTCTTTGTAGTCACATCCTCCCACACACAAGATACTGGCGTCGTAACAACTGTCAAACTTCGGCACATCACAAGCGCCTGTGTATGGGATAACTCCAGGAGCGCGCTCCCTCTCTACATCCAAATCTATTCAGCAATTGTAGCTCACACATAGGGTGACACTGGCTGCATTCAGATCGAGCCCATTAACTGCACTGCTTGTTTGCACCCTCAGCGGACAAGGGAGGCATTGGAGGAGGTTACGGAGATAGGGAGGGGTTTGGGGATTGGAGAAGGTTACAGAGATAGGGAGAGGGTTTGGGGGCTGGAGGAGGTTACAGAGATAGGGAGGGGGTGTACGGGCTGGAGGAGGTTACAGAGATAGGGAGGGGGTGTGGGGGCTGGAGGGGGTTACAGAGATAGGGAGGGGGTGTACGGGCTGGAGGAGGTTACAGAGATAGGGAGGGGGTGTCGGGAGCTGGAGGAGGTTACAGAGATAGGGAGGGTGTCGGGAGCTGGAGGAGGTTACAGAGATGGGGGGGTGTAGGAGCTGGAGGAGGTTACAAAGATAGGGAGCGGGTGTAGGAGCTCAAGGAGGTTACAGAGATAGGGAGGGGGTTCAGGAGCTGGAGGAGATTACAGAGATGGGGAGGGGTGTAGGGGCGGAGGAGGTTACAGAGATAGGGAGGGGGTTTAGGGGCTGGAGGAGGTTACAGAGATGGAGGGGTTTTAGGAGCTGGAGGAGATTACAGAGATGGGGAGGGGTGTAGGGGCTGGAGGAGGTTACAGAGATAGGGAGGGGTGTAGGGCTGGAGGAGTTACAGAGATAGGAGGGGGTTAGGAGCTGGAGGAGATTACAGAGATGGGGAGGGGTGTAGGGGCTGGAGGAGGTTACAGAGATAGGGAGGGGGTGTCGGGAGCTGGAGGAGGTTACAGAGATAGGGAGGGGTGTAGGGGAGCTGGAGGAGGTTACAGAGATAGGGAGGGGGTGTAGGAGCTCAAGGAGGTTACAGAGATAGGGAGGGTTTAGGAGCTGGAGGAGGTTACAGAGATAGGGAGGGGTGTAGGGGCTCAAGGAGGTTACAGAGATAGGGAGGGGGTTTAGGAGCTGGAGGAGGTTACAGAGATAGGGAGGGGGTTTAGGAGCTGGAGGAGATTACAGAGATGGGGAGGGGGTGTAGGGGCTGGAGGAGGTTACAGAGATAGGGACAGGGTGTAGGAGCTGGAGGAGGTTACAGAGATAGGGAGGAGTGTAGGGGCTGGAGGAGGTGACAGAGATAGAGAGGGGTTGCAGTGAGCTGGAGGAGGTTACAGAGATAGGGAGGGGGTATAAGGATTGGAGGGCATTAAGAAATAGGGAAGGGTTGTAGGGATTGGAGGAGGTTACAGAGATAGGGAGGGGATGTAGGGAAAAGGAGAGGGTGTAGGAGCTGGATGAGGATAATGAGGTAGGGATAGATGCAGAATACGAGTATTGCAGAATAAAGTGCATCCTGTCAAAACTTTCCCCCATGTACTCATCAGATCAACTGCAAAACCTTTCTGCTGCAAATTCCTTAAGGCAGCAGAATTTTTGCGCAGGCTAAGTGGCAGAAATATTTTGGTGAATATCTTGAGGGCGGTGGGGGGGGGGAGGAAGGAGTGTGTGTGGAGGGGTGTATGGTGGGAGGGAGCGTGGGTGACGTGAGTCTGCACGCTCTCCTCTAGCCTCCTCATAGCCAACGTCCTTGGGACCAGGGTTAACATCCTGGTGAACTCTCTCTGCAAAGCTTCCTTCTGGCAGTGTGGTGACCAGAGCTGCACGTGATGCTCCAAATGTGACCTGACAATGATGTGGAAATGCCAGCGTTGGACTGGGGTAAGCACAGTTAAGAAGTCCAACAGGTTTATTTGGAATCACGAGCTTTTGGAGCGCTGTTTCTTCATCAAGTGAGTGGGGGAGGTAGGTTTCACAAATGTGATATATATTGCCAGAGACACAATTGTACAATAATGGTTGGAATGCAAGTTTTTACAGGTAATCAAGTCTTGAAACAGGAGCAGACAATGCGAATGGAGAGAGGGTTAAGCAGAGGTCCAAGTCCACTTACACAGTCCGTACCTTAAAAGCTTGATGATCCAAAGGTACAAAGAACAAAACCCATTCAAATCATTATCTTGCAATTGTGTTATGGTCTATCTATACCCTCTTTGTGAAACCTACCTCCCCCACTCAACAGGTAAAGGGGCAATGCTCCAAAAGTTCGTAATTCCAAATAAACCGGACATTGGTGAGACCACATTTGGAATATTGTGCTCAGTTCTGGGCACCTCACTGCAAGAAGGATGTGGAACCATTGGAGAGAGTGCATAGGAGACTTATCAGGATGCTGCCTGGTTTTGGAGGGTAGGTTTTATGAGGAAAGGTTGAGGGAGCTGGGGCTTGGAGTGGAGGAGGATGAGAGGCGACTTAATAGAGGTTTATAAGATGATGAGAGGGATTGATAGAGTGGGCGTGCAGAGACTATTTCCTCGGGTGGATGTAGCTGTTACTAGGGGGCAGAACTGTAAGGTTCATGGTGGGAGATATAGGAGGGATGTTCGAGGTAGATTCTTCACTCAGAGAGTGGTTGGGGTGTGGGAAAGACTGCCTGCTGTGATAGTGGAGTCGGATACTTTAGGAACTTTCAAGCGGTTTTGTATAGGCACATGGAATGATAGGGAGTGGGGATAGCTTGAACTTGGGATTGGACATAGCTCAGCACAACATTGAGGGCCAAAGGGTCTGTGCTGTGCTGTAATGTTCTATGTTATATAAACCTCTTGGGCTTTAACCTGGTGTTGTAAGACTTCTTACTGTTTTAAAGGATCATCCCTTTAAGCTGAGGTTGTGCCCTCTGGTCGAGTTTTTCCCACTCTACCCAGGTCTCGCAGTCTCCTGTAAGTTTCAAAAAGATTCCCCTCCCTCGACCTTCTAAATTCCAACCAGCACAGACCCAGAGTCCTTAACCATTCCTCACACGACAAGCTCTCCATCCCAGGAATCATTCTTGTGAAGCTACAGATGCAATGTGACTTCCCAGCTCTTTCCTCGGACAATTGGAACAAACCCAGGATGCTGTTTAAGGCACAGTAATCATAATGAGGCAACAAGGAGGGAAAGAGAGGCAAGTTTTCAAGGAATATGTCGGCGAAGAGTAAGTGTTCATAAATGACACAAGTTGGAATAAGCTCACACACTTTAATGGTTCCCAAAGCCCTTCCAACAAAACTCGATGCCCTGATGGATGGCTGATGAGAATTTCAATAAAAAGGAGAAGGAAGCGATTATGTTTTTACAAAGAAAATAGAGGCCATTCAGCCCTTTGAGACTGCCATCTTCACCATTATGGCTGATCGTCCAACTCAATAGCCTAATCCTGCTTTCTCCCCGTAACCTTTGATCCCAAGTGCTAGATCCAGCTGCCTGTTGAATACATTCACTATTTTGGCGTCAACTACTTCCTGGGGTAATGAATTCCACAGGCTCACCAGGTGAAGAAATGTCTCCTCACCTCCGCCCTAAATGGTCTACCCCCAATCCACAGACTGTGACTCCTGATCCCTTGATATACCCCCAAGAGCTGTATCTAATTGCAAGGAAGGCTTCATGGTATTATGTATTGACTATTAATCCAGAAAATCCAGCTAATGTCCTGGGGGACCCGGGTTCGAATCCAATCACAGCAGATGGTGGAATTTGCGTTCAATAAAAAATATCAGGGATTAAAAATCTACTAATGAAGGGAAAACCCATCAGGTTCCTTTAGAGAAGGAAATCTGCCATCCTTACCCCAGTCTGGCCTACATATGACTCCAGAAACACACAGTAATGTGGTTGACTCTCAACTGCCCCTCCAAGGGGCAACTAGGGATGAGCAATAAATGCTGGCCCAGCCAGCGTCACCCGTGGATGAATAAAAAATATGTATTGGGACACAGTGAAAAGTATTGTTTCTGCGCACTATACAGACAAAGCATACTGTTCATAGAGAAGGAAAGGAGAGGGTGCAGAATGTGGTGTTACAGTCACAGCTAGGGGTATAGAGAAAGATCAACTTAATATTTGATTTATTATTGTCACTGCATTCTCTCCTTTCCTTCCCTATGAATGGTATGCTTTGTCTGTATAGATCAGTTTAATATTAGATTTGATTTATTATTGTCACATGTATTGGGATACAGTGAAAAGTATTGTTTTCTGCGCACTATACAGACACAGCATACCATTCATAGAGAAGGAAAGGAGAGGGTGCAGAATGTGGTGTTACAGTCACAGCTAGGGTGTAGAGAAAGATCAGCTTAATATTTAGTTTGATTTATTGTTGTTACGGCACTCTTTCCTTTCCTTATCTGCACTCTCTCCTTTCCTCCATGAACAGTATGCTTTGTTTGTATAGCTCAAGAAACAATACTCTTCACTGTATCCCAATACACATGACAATAACAAATCAAATCAAACCAAATTCTCAACAACCCAGGAATAAATCTTGGAGTCAGTAGGAAAGAGAACGGCAATGCCAGGGACAGCACCAGAACACTGCATTTGCCTGACAAAGACACAGAGTGTCGAAAGCTCGCAAATTTACTATCAAATAAATCGGTTGGATTTAAAATTGATGTTGCTAAATTCTTACTGAGTTCTTACTACCCCAGTC
This sequence comes from Sphyrna mokarran, assembly GCA_024679065.1. NCBI lineage: Eukaryota > Metazoa > Chordata > Chondrichthyes > Carcharhiniformes > Carcharhinidae > Sphyrna > Sphyrna mokarran. The sequence goes on along the minus strand of JAGIQG010000039.1, from coordinate 6,265,885 downwards.
CAACGCCAGCATCTCTACATCAGGGACAGCACCAAGCATAGGTGTGTCTCACTGTCTTTGGTGCTGAGTTGTCTTTGGGTTGTAGAGAGAGGATAATACTTCCCCCTATGAGGAGGTGGACACAGCTCGAAACAAGCTTAAAGAACAAACACAGGGGGCATAGAACATAGAACATTACAGCACAGAACAGGCCCTTCGGCCTTCGATGTTGCACCGACCAATATGAAAAGCAATGCCCCTCCAAACTAAACCATTCCCTTCTCTTCCATAAACTTATCAACTAACCTCTTAAACGCCACCAAACTTGGCGCATCTACAACTGCCACAGGCAGGGCATTCCACTCCCTAACCACCCTCTGGGTAAAGAACCTACCTCTGATATCCGTCCTATAACTATCACCCCTTAATTTAAAGCTGTGTCCCCTCGTGCTAGCAAACAAATGGGCAACAAATGCTGGCCCAGCCAGCGAAGCTCATGTCCAAGGATTAATACAAAACAATTTTGTCTTGAAACCACACATTTTCTCTGCTAATGAAAATTGAACAGATTCACAACATTCTTGGTGAAGGATATGGTCATTGAATTCAGGAAGCGTAAAGGAGAACATGCCCCTGTCTACATCAGTGGGGACAAAGTAGAAAGGGTCAAGAGCTTCAAGTTTCTAGGTGTTCAGATCACCAACAACCTCCACACCGCTACTGAAAGCTCCACCTCTACTTTCTCAGGAGACTAAGGAAATTTGGCATGTCTGCTATGACTCTCACCAACTTTCACAGATGCCCCATAGAAAGCATCCTTTCTGGTTGTATCACAGCTTGATATCAGCTCCTGCTCAGCCCAAGACCTCAAGATACTACAAAGGGTCATGAATGAAACCTAGTCCATCAGGCAAGCCAGCCTCCCATCCATTGACTCTGTCCAGACTTCCCACTGCCTCGGGAAAAGCAGCCGGCATAATCAAGTCCCAGCATTGTGACTGGACATCAGTCAGTCCCGTGTGTGGTGTAGGTACACCCACAGCACCGTTAGGAAAGGAGTTCCAGAATTGTGATTGGACATCAATCAGTCCCCATGTGGTGTAGGTACATCCACAGTGCTGTTAGGGTGGAGGTTCCAGATTGTGATGGGACATCAGTCAGTCCCTGTGTGTGGTGTAGGTACACCCACAGTGCTGTTAGGGAGGGAGTTCCAGGATTGTGATTGGACATTAGTCAGTCCCCGTGTGTGGTGTAGGTACACCCACAGTGCTGTTAGGGAGGGAGTTCCAGGATTGTGATTGGACATTAGTCAGTCCCCGTGTGTGGTGTAGGTATACCCACAGTGCTGTTAGGGATGGTGTTCCAGGATTTCGACCCAAGCCACAGTGGAGGAACGGCTGATATATTTCCAAGTAGGGATGGTGAGTGGCTCAGAGGCGGGATCTTGCAGGTGGTGGTGTTCCCCATGTGTCTGCTGCCTCTCCCTTGTTCTTCTAGATGGTCAAGGTGGCAGATTTGGAAGGTGCTGTGGAAGGAGCCTTGGCAAGTCGCTGTCCTGAAAACACATTTAATTGGCAGGGAATTGAAGAGGGGGGGAGTGGTTGCATAGCAGAGAGGTCACTGGCCTAAATGCAAGGAATGGCGGGAGGTTGGGGGGGAGGCGGGTAGCTGCATTGCTGTTGCAGAGAACTGGCCCACACTTAATGGTCTGAATACCCTTTGTTGGACTCTTCTCATGATAGCATCCGTCAGGGGAAGGTTGGGGTTGACCACAGCGGGACTGGAAGATCTGGAATCCTTTCCTCCCTCCTGACACTCCACTAGCCAATCTCTTTGCCAGGCTTCACAGAGTGGCTGACTAACCAGCTACCCCCCCCCCCCACTCCCACCTCCCCCCCACCCCCCCCACCCCCCCGCACAACCCCCAACTTCCCACTCCAACGGAATGGAACACAGCAGGCACAGTGACGTAAATTGGGGGTAGCCGCCTTGGGCTGCGGGCTCAAGTCACTTCAGACACCAAGTGAGGCTCTAAGTGAGAAGATCGTTGAGCCCTCCGTCACTATAAGAAATATGGTGCGGACGCAATTCCAGGAGGGACCGGCAGCTCTGTTACTAAGTGTGTGCCGGGAGGTGGGACGGAATTGGGGAGAGGTGGAGGGGTGGGTGGGAGAAATAACAACCAGCCTTCCCGAAATAAATCTCTTGTTGCAGCCTAAAAAAAAATGACAAGCCCTTTATGCGTTGGTTGCTTAAGAGGATGTTTTGTCATGAAATATGTAAAAAGTACTTTTTATCTGATCTGATTTGCATCTTCTTCTTATTATTCTCTGTAACTCTCTCCCAAGGAGCCATTATCGCAAGCATAACTCACTCCCAGCTATTCATCGCATCCTTATAATTTCCCTAAAATGATCCTCCGTTCTCTCTCTCTCTGTATTTCATTCTTACACATTTATTACCAGGCAAGAAATTCTGCGGTTGCTGGGGCACTCTGGGTTAGCGCTACTGCCAGGGTCACAGGGTTCGATCCCCGGTTTTGGGTGACTATCTGTGCAGAGTCTCACTGGAACGACGGAGGTTGAGGGGGCGACAGAAGTCTACAAGGTGACACAGAGTGGATAGTCAGAAGCTTTCTCCCCCCAGGGTGGAAGAGTCAATTACTAAGGGCCACGGGTTTAAGGGTTAAGGTTTAAGGGGCAAGGTTGAAAGGAGATATACGAGACAGATTCCTTTACTCAGAGGGTGGGGGGTGCCTGGAACTTGCTGCCAAGGGAGGTAGTGGAAGCGGATACAATAGTGAGTTTTAAGGGGCGTCTGGACAAATCGATGAAGAGGATGGGAATAGAAGGATATGGTCCCTGGAAGGGTAGGGAGTTTTAGTTCAATCAGGCAGCATGGTCAGTGCAGGCTTGGAGGGGCCATAGGGCCTGTTCCCGTGCTGTAATTCTCTTCGTTCTTCCCCCAACACCTTCTGACTTTCCTCTGGGTACTCAGGTTTCCTCCCACAATCAGAAAGATGTGCAGGTTAGGTAGATGGGCCATGCTAAATTGCCCGTTAGTGTCCAAAAACGTCCTGGTTAGGGGGATTGGCCATGCAAAACTGCCCCTAAATATCCTAAGATGTGCAGATTTGGTGAATTGGCCATGCTAAATTGCCCCCTTAATATCCAAAGATGTGCAGGTTAGGTAGATTGGCCATACTAAATTACCCCTTAGTGTCCAAAGATGTGCAGGTTATGTGGATTGGCCATGCTAAATTGTGCCCTAATATCCAAAAATGTGCTGTTTAGGTGGATTGGCCATGCTAAATTGCCAATTAGTATTCAAAGATGTGTTGGTTAGGTGGATTAGCCATGCTAAATTGTCCGTTAGTGTCCAAAGATATGCAGGTTAGGTGGATTGGCCATGCTAAATTGCCCCTTAGTGTCCAAAGATGTGCAGGTTAGGTAGATTGGCCATGCTAAATTGCCCCTTAGTGTCTAAAGATGCGCAGGTTAGGTGGATTGGCCATGCTAAATTGCCCCTTAGTGTCCAAAGATATGCAGGTTAAATGGATTGACTGAATTAAACTGCTCCTTAGTGTCAGATGGACAAGCTAGGGTAATTGCATTAGGTGATGGGAATAGGGGCCTGGATGGGATTGCGGTTGGTGCAAACCCGATGTAGGCCGAATGGCCTCCTTCTGCACTGTAGGGATCATATGAAGTGCTAGGACTGCTCTTTCTGAATTAAAACCCCTTGCCTTGACACAACGAGCAATTGTCCCCAAGACATCATCAATATTCCTCCACATCTCAGAACCATTCTCAGTAGAATCACAAATCGAGTGCCTTGAAATTTACTGAATAAATTGAGAATAATTTCAATATTTTTCTTCTGCTGTTGTGTCCCTCCCATCAATCTATTTGCCTGCATCTCATATCCAACCTGTCATATTTTCATTTTTTCCAGTAGTGGGGCATAGCCTGCAAGTAGGCCCGAGGCCTGGCTGGAAGGACTGAAGGGGAGGCCATGGCCTAACGCGATGACCACTGGACTATTAATCCAGAAACTCAACTAATGTTCTGGGGACCCGGTTTTGATTCCCGCCATGGCAGATGGTAGAATTTGAATTTAATAAAAAATATCTTGGATTAAGAATCTACAGATAGCCATCGTCGGAAAAATCCATCTGATTCCTTTAGGGAAGGAAATCTGCCATCCTTATTCCAGTCTGGCCTACATGTGACTCCCAGAGTCACAGCAATTGCCCCTTAACTTCCAAAGCTTGCAGGTTAGGTGGATTGGCCATGCTAAATTGGGCACTAAGGGACAATTTAGCATGGCCAATCCATCTAACCTACACATCTTTGGACAGTAAGGGACAATTTAGCATGGCCAATCCATCTAACCTGCACATCTTTGGACAGTAAGGGACAATTTAGCATGGCCAATCCATCTAACCTACACATCTTTGGACACTAAGGGACAATTTAACATAGCCAATCCATCTAAACTACACATGTTTGGTCACTAAGGAACAATTTAGCATGGCCAATCCATCTAACCTACACATCTTTGGACACTAATGGACAATTTGGCATGACCAATCCACCTAACCTGTAATCTTTGGACACTAAGGGGTAATTTAGCATGGCCAATCCGCCTAACCTGCACATCTTTGGACACTAAGAGACAATTTAGCATGGCCAATCCACCTAACCTATATATCTTTGGACACTAAGGGGCAGTTTAGCATGGCCAATCCACCTAACCTACACATCTTTGGACACTAAGGGGCAATTTAGCATGGCCAATCCACCTAACCTACACATCTTTGGACACTAAGGGACAATTTAGCACAGCCAATCCATCTAACCCACACATCTTTCAGACTGTGGGAGGCAACCGAAGCACCCAGAGGAAACCCATGCAGACATGGGGAGAGAATGTGCGAACTCCACACAGTGACCCGAGTGGGGAATCGAACCCGGATCCTCTTAGTTCGGGTAAGGGTTAGTGTTCGAAAATGTCCCATCCCAGGCAGCACCCTGGTGAATCCCTTCCAGTGCAATCCCATCATTCCTATAATGTGGCGACCCCGGTCTGGCTTACATGTGACTCCACAGTCATAGCAATTACCCCTTAGTGTCCAAACATGCGCGGATTAAGTGGATTGGCCATGCTAAATTGCCCCTTAGTGTCCAAAGATGTGCAAAGATGCACATAATGTTCCAGCTGTGGCCTCACCAAAGCTCGACACAACTCCATCGTAACCTTACTGCTCTTATATTCTCTGCCTTGGTTAATGAAGGCAAGTTTCCCCATACCTTATTGTCCTATTCTGCTGCTTTCAGGGATTGATAGATATGGAGCCCCAGGATCCCTCTACTCCAAGGGTGGGAAAGCGTCACTATCTCATAGTCATTGTGCAATGCTGCATAGAAACAGTCCCTTCGGCCCATCCTATCCGTGCCAACCATGGTACTTTCCCAGCTAGTCCCAACTGCCCACCTTTGCCCCATATCTTCTAAGCGTTCCTTATCCATGTACTTTCCAAATGCTTCTTAAATATTGCTGTTGTACCTGCCTCAACCACTCTCTCTGGCAGCTCATTCCATACCCATACCACCCTCTGCGTGAGAGAGACAGACAGACAGACAGACAGACAGACAGAGACAGAGAGACAGACAGAGAGAAAGAGACAGAGAGAGGGAAAGAGAGAGAGAGACAGAGAGAGAGAGAGAGAGAGACAGACAGAGAGAGAGAGACAGAGAGAAAGAGAGACAGAGAGAAAGAAAAAGAGAGACAGAGTGAGACAGAGAGAGATAGAGAGACAGAAAGAGAGACAGAGAAAGAGAGAGACAGAAAGACAGAGAGAAAAAAAAGAGGGAGAGAGGGACAGAAAAAAAGACAGAGAAAAAACAGAGAAAGAAGAAAAAACAGAGGGAGACAAAGAAAGAGAGAGAGAGAGAGACAGAGAGAGAGAAAGAGAGAGAGAGACAAAGAGAGAGGAACAGAAACAGAAAGAGACAGAAACAGAGAGAGCAAGAAACAGAGAAAGACAGAGAGAGAGAGAGACAGAGAGACAGAGAGAGAGAAAGAGAGAGAGAGGGAAAGAGAGATCAGAGAGAGACAGACAGACAGACAAACAGAAGGACAGAGATAGAGATAGGAAGACAGACTGAAAAAGAGAGACAGACAGACAGACACACAGAGAAAGAGAGAGAGAGATAAAGGAGAGAGACAGAGAAAGGGACAGGGAGACAGAAAGAGAGAGTGAGAGAAACAGAGAGACAGAGAGAGAGAGAAAAAGAGACAGAGAGAAAAACAGAGAGAATCAGGGAGAGAGAGAGAAAGACAGAGAGAGAGAGAGAGAGTGACACAGAGAGAGAGAGAGGGACAGAAACAGAAGGAGACAGAAACAGAGACAACAAGAAACAGCGAGAGTGAGAAACAGAGAAAGACAGAGAGAGAGCTAGAGAGAGAGAGAGACAAACAGACAGATAGAGGGATGGGGGAGATAGAGAGAGCTAGAGGGAGTTGCCCCTCAGGTCCCTTTGAAATCTTTCCCCTCTCTCCTTCAACCTTCGCCCTCAATCTCCCTTTTCCCTGGGGGGTAAAGATTGCGTGGGCTCATCCTGTCTCTGTCCCTCCTGGTTTTACATACCTTAATAACAATGGTGATATAGCAACAGCCATTTTGGTTTGGGCTAAGGAGAGATTCCTTCACTCAAAGAGGAGCGAACCTTTGGAATTTACAGAGACCTCATCCCTCAGTCATTGAGTAGAATCGAGACGGAGATTAACAGGCTTTCCATTGGTGAGAGAGTCGAGCAAGAGGGCAGGAAAATTTGGCTTGGGTACAGGCTTGTACCGGATGGCGTAGCTAGGCCTCAGGGGACCCGTTTGGCCTACTCCTGCTCAAATCACACACGTTCTCAGCTTCCACCGGGTTGCCTGACCCCCTGCAGGCCCCACGGCTGATCCGACAGACCCATCACACAAGGCTCCGAGAGCAAACTAGCTCCTCACTGATAAAAGTTACCTCAATGTTCCCTGGACCATGAAACACCCAGGGGGGACAAAAGATCCATCGCACCTGCCACACCAGAAAAGCAGATGGTCCCACCAAAGGATGAATTTTCTCTGTCTCTGTCTCTCTTGCTCTGTCTCTCTCTGTCTCTCTCGCTCTGTCTCTCACTCTCTCAGTCTCTCTCTCTTTGTCTCTATCTGTCTCTCTCCCTCTCTGTCTCTCTGTCTTTCACTGTCTCTCTCTATGTCCCTCTCTTTCTCTCTTTCAGTCTCTTTCTCTTTCTCTCTCTCTTTCTGTTGTTCTGTTTCTCTCTCTCTCTCTCTGATTCTGTCTCTGTCTCTGTCTCTCTCTCTATCTTTATCTCTCTCTCTCTCTCGCTCTGTCTCTCTCTCTCTCCCTCTCTCTCTCTATCTCTCTCTTTCTGTCTCTCTATGTCTGACTCTTTCTCTCTCTCAGTCTCTTTCTCTCTCTCTTTCTATTGTTCTGTTTTTTTCTCTCTTTCTCTCTCTGTCTCTCTCTCTCTCTCTATCTCTGTCTCCCTCTCCCTCTCTGTCTCTCTCTGTCTGTCCTGTCTCTTTGTCTCAATGTTCTCCCTCTGTTTCTCTATCTTTCTCATTTTCTCTATCTCCCTGTCTCTCTATTCTCCCTCTGTCTCTCTCCCTCTCTCTATCTCCTGATCTCTGTCTCTCCCATTCTCTCTCTATCTCTCTCACTCTCTCTGCCTGTCTTCCTGTCTCTCTGTCTCTCTCTCTCTCTTTCTCTCTGTCTCTGCCTGTCTCCCTGTCTCTCTGTCTCCCTCTCTCTGTCTCTCAGGGTGAAGTGAGTATTTTATGATTTGTTTTAGGGTTGGGAAAGTGGGAGAGATCAGCAGCGCAGTTCCCCGGCATGGCCTAAACACAGCCCCCTCCTCAACAAAACAGCGGAGATAGTCATCGACTTCAGGAAGAGTAAAGGAGAACATGCCCCTGTCTACATCAACGAGGATAAAGTCGAAAGGGTCGAGAGCTTCAGGTTTCCAAGTGTCCAGATCATCAACAACCTGTCCTGGTCCCCCCCCACGTCAACACTATTGTTAAGAAAGCCACCACCAAAACCTCTACTTTCTCAAAAGGCTAAGGAAATTCGGCATGTCTGCTACGACTTTCACCAACCTTTACAGCTGCCCCATAGAAAGCATCCTTTCCGGATGTATCCCAGCTCGGTCTGGGCTCCTGCTCTCCCCAAGACCGCAAGGAACTAAAAAAAGGTCGTGAATGTAGCCCAGTCCCATCACACAAACCAGCCTCCCATCCACTGGCTCCGTCTACACTTCCTGCTGCCTCAGGGAAAAGCAGCCGGCATAATCAAGGACACCACCCCCCTCCGTCCCCCCTGCCCCCAACATACCCCGGACATTCTCTCTTCCAATACCTTCCATCGGGAAAAAGATACAAAAGTCTGAGGTCCCGTACCGACCGACTCAAGAGCAGCTTCTTCCCTGCTGCTGTCAGACTTTTGAATGAACCTACCTGATATTAAGTTGATCTTCCCCTACACCGTAGGTATGACTGTAACATTAGATTCTGCAACTCTCTCCTTCACTTCTCTATGAACAGTATGCTTTATCTATATAGCGTGCAAGAAACAATACTTTTCACTGTATCCCAGTACATGTGACAATAATAAATCAAATCAAATATTAAATTGATTTTTCTCTAACCCTAGGTGTGACTGAAACGACATTCTGCACTCTCTCCTTTCTTTCTCTATGAATGGCATGCTTTCTTTGTGTGGCACGCAAGAAACAATACTTTTCTCTGTACCCCAGTACATGTGACAATAATAAATCAAATCAAATATTAAGTTGATCTTTCTCTACACCCTCGCTGTGACTGTAACACTACATTCTGCACACTCTCCTTTCCTTCTCTATGAACAGTATGCTTTGTCTGGATAGCGCGCAAGAAACAATACTTCTCACTGTATCCCCATACATGGGATAATAACAAATCACATCAAACCATCCATGTTGCTAGCTGATGCTAAATCATTCGCTAACTTTAATTCCAAGGCAGATACATTTTTGTTACACATAGAGCAGGAGGAGGCCATTCAGTCCTTCCAGCCCTGCTCCCTCATTCATTTTGATCATGGCTGATCATCAAATTCAATTCCTGAGTCCCCCCCACTTCTCCCCCATATCCTTCGATCCCTTTAGCCCTGAGAGCGATATCCAATTCCTTCCTGAAATCACAACATGGAGTCAGACAAAGATCCACAATTTCATTAGAAACGCAATTCCTGCGTTCCTAGCCCAGCCTCACTCTACTCAAGCCTTGAGCTGCCACCTTAAAACCGCTACAGTGCAGAAGGAGGCCATTCGGCCCATTGAGTCTGCACTGACCACAACCTCACCCCGGGCCCTATTCCTGTAACCCCACATATTTACCCCGCTAATCCCTCTTACCTTTGCATCCCAAGGACACTAACGGACAATTTAGTAAAGCCAATGTGTCAGATTCTGATTTATTAACTATAGTTCAGCCTTCAACACCATTATTCCCACAAAACTCTTTTCCAAACTCCGCGATCTCGGATCCTCCATCTGCGACTGGATCCTGAACTTCCTAACTCACAGATTGCAATCAGTAAGGATAGGCAATAAAAACCTCCTCCATGATCATCCTCAACACCGGTGCCCCACAAGGCTGTGTTCTCAGCCCCCTACTATACTTCTTATACACCTACGATTGAGCGGCCAAATTCTTTTCCAATTTGATTTACAAATTTGCTGATGACACCACTGTAGTGGGCTGGATTTTGAACAATGACGACACAGAGTACAGGAATGAGATAGAGAATCTGGTGAACTGGTGCAGCAACAATAATCTCTCCCTCAATGCCAACACAACGTAGGAAATTGTCATCGACTTCAGGAAGCGTAAAGGAGAACATGCCCCTGTCTACATCAATGGGGATGAAGTAGAAAGGGTTGAGAGCTTCACATTTTTAGGTGTCCAGATCACCAACAACCTGTCCTGGTCCCCCCCGGTGCCCACACTATAGTTAAGAAAGCCCCACCAATGCCTCTATTTTTTCAGAAATTAAAGGATATTTGGCATGTCAGCTTTGACTCTCACCAACTTTTACAGATGCACCATAGAAAGCATCCTTTCTGGTTGTATCACAGCTCAGTATGGGCTCCTGCTCTGCCCAAGAAACTACACAAGGTCACAAATGCAGCCGAATCCATCATGCAAACCAGCCTCCCGTCCATTAATTCTGTCTACACTTCCCGCTGCCTTGGGGAAAAGCAGCCGGCATAATCAAGGAACCTCCTCCACCTCCCCCCACCCCCCCCCCCCCCCCCCACCCCACACACACACACACACACACCACCACCACCACCACCACCACTCATCCTGGACATTCTCTCTTCCACCTTCTTCCGTCAGGAAAAAGATACAAAAGTCTGAGGTCACGTACCTACTGACTCAAGAACAGCTTCTTCCCTGCTGCTGTCGGACTTTTTAATGGACTTACCTTGCATTAAGTTGATCTTCCTCTACACCCCTCGCTGTGACTGTGACACTACATTCTGCACCCTCTCCTTTCCTTCTCTATGAACGGTATGCTTTGTCTGTATAGCGTGCAAGAAACAATACTTTTTGCTGTATGTTAATACATGTGACAATAATAAATCAAATCAAATTCGGACACTAAGGGGCAATTTAGCATTGCTAATCCACCTAACCTGTACATCTTTGGACACCCTGGGGCAATTTATCATGGCTAACCCACCTAACCTACACATCTTTGGACACTAAGGGGCAATTTATCATGGCCAATCCACCTAACCTACACATCTGTGGACAGTAAGGGGCAATTTAGCATGGTCAATCCACCTAACCTGCACATCTTTGGACACTAAGGGGCAATTTAGCATTGCTAACACACCTAACCTGCATAACTTTGAACACTATAGGGCAATTTATCATGGCCAATCCATTTAACCAGTACATCTTTGGAGCGTGGTAGGAAACAGGAGTGCCCAAAAGGAAACCTACATAGACATGGGGAGAATGTGCAGACCCCACACAGATACAGTGACCCAAGCCAGGAATCGAACCCGTGTCCTTGGAGCTGTGAGGCAGCAGTGCTAACCCACTGTGCCACTGTGTCACCCAAGACCTTCCCACATTTTCTTTCCGCATCCACTATACTGTAACGTTAGTGTACCATGAAGAGGTTTTTTTTCAGTCGTGGTAAAAGCCTTGTTTGATGCCAAAATGCTGGGATGAGAACAAAGAAACTGTGGGCAGGCCAAGTGAACAAAAGTTATTCTGCGTTCAACTTTGTTTTAGCTGCAGATTTAGAGGTGGTCTTCGAAGCAAGCTAGGAAAGAAGTCTCTTTCTCCTTTCCTGTTTCATAAGAACATAAGAACTTGGAGCAGGAGTTGGCCATCTGGCCCCTTGAGCCTGCTCCACCATTCAATAAGATCATGGCTGATTTTTTTCAGCTCGACTTACCCGACCGCACACCTTTCATTCCTTTACTGTTCAAAAATCTATCTATCCTTGCCTTAAAAACATTCAATCAGGTGGCCTCAACTGGGCAGGCAATTCCACAGATTCACAACCCTTTGTGTGAATAAGTTCCTCCTCAACTCAGTCTTAAATCTGCTCCCCCTTATTTTGAGGCCATGCCCCCTAGTTCTAGCTTCATCCATCAGTGGAAACATCCTCCCAGTTCTATCTTGTCTATTCCCTTTGTAATCTTACATGTTTCTATACGATCCCCCCCTCATTATTCTGAATTCCAATGAGTATAGCCCCAGGCTCTCCTCAAAAGCCAATCCTCTCAACTCCGGAATCAACCTAGTGAATCTTCTCTGCACCCCTTCCAGTGCCAGGATATCCTTTCTTAAGTAAGGAGATCAAAACTGTATAGGTCTAGCGTCACCAGCTGCAAAATAGCCTCACTGTTTTTAAAATTGCTTTGAAAATATAACCAGTTAGCTGAAAGAAAGGCTTGTCGCCTTGCCACAGTAAAGAATCTGTGCTTTGGGGAGTTGATCTGATTGCAAACTGCTCTGAGTTTTCAAGATCATTTGAAATCAGCATTTAACTCAGGGAACGGGTTCCATGATCATTTGAGATTTAGCCAGTGCAGTGTCAAATTTCTTTGAGGGGTTTTGTTCATTGGTTATTGGTTTGGATTGGAACATTTGATATATGTACATATATTGGTTCAGGGTCATACATTATTGTGGAGTTTTATTTTTGCATCTAATTGATAAAAGCTATTGCCAATTTGCGGGGAATTTTACAGTAACCTCATTGCAGTATTAATGTAAGCCTACTTCTGACACTAATAGATAAATCTTATACTTAAAAATTTTTAAACTTTAAAATTTAACTATTTTTTTACTATCCATGTTAACTATATTCTTAAGTAGACTTTGTTTGGTAAAAGCTCCCTGGTGGGTCTTTTGAGTCATACCTCAAATGAACCATCTCATGCTAATTCTGGGCAAATTCAAAATTAGCTAAACTTATGATACAAGTGGGCCTCATAAAACACTTCTGTTTCTTACCTGAACCATAACACTATGTCTAATTTAAATTTAAAGTTTATTTATTAGTGTCACAAATTGGCTTTTCTTGATGCTGCAATGAAGTTACTGTGAAAATCCTCCACTCTCTGGCACCTGTTCAGGTACACTGAGGGAGAGTTTAGCCAGCCCAATCCACCTAACCAGCCAATTTGGTCTATGGGAGGAAACTGGAGCGCACGGAGGGAACCCACGCAGACACAGGGAGAATGTGCAGACTCCACACAGACAGTGACCCAAGCCGGGAATCAAATCCAGGTCCCTGGCGCTGTGAGGTAGCAGTACTAATCCACTGCTCTACCATGGTGGTTTTGGGTGTGTGTGTGGGTGTGTGTGTGTGCGGGTGTGTGTGTGTGCGGGTGTGAGTGTTTGTGTGTACGTGTGTGTGTGTGTGTGTGTGTGTGTGTGTGTGTGTGTGTGTGTGTGTGTGTGTGTGTGTGTGTGTGTGTGTGTGTGTGTGTGTGTGTGTGTGTGTGTGTGTGTGTGTGTGTGAGTGTGTGTGTTATGAGTGTGTGTGCGTGTGTGAGTGTGTGTAAGAGTGTGTGGGAGTGTGTGTGCGTATGTATGCACGTATGTGAGTGTGAGTGTGTGTATGTGAGTGTTGTGTGTGTGTGTGCATGTGAGTTGTGTGTGTGTGAGTGAGTGAGTGAGTGAGTGAGTGTGTGTGTGTGTGTGTGTGAGTGTGAGTCTGTGTGTGTGAGTGAGTGAGTGTGTGTGTGTGAGTGTGAGTCTGTGTGTGTGTGTGTGTGTGTGTTTGTGTGTGTCTAACCTGAACTGTGACACGATATCTAATTTAAGTTTAAAGCTTATTTATTCGTGTCACAAGTCGGCTTACATGAACACTGCAATGCAGTTTCTGTAAAAATCCCCCATTTGCCCAACTCTGGCGTCTGTTCGGGTTACACTGAGGGAGAATTTAGCACAGCCAATTCACCCAAACCAGAATGTCTTTCAGACTGTGGGAGGAAGATCTCTCTCTCTCTCTCTCTCTGTCTCTGTCTCTCGCTCTGTCTTTCTCTCCCCCTCTCTCCCCACCCTTTCTCTTCCCTTCTTTCTCCCCTCTTTCTCCATCTCTCTCTCTCTCTTTTTCTCTCCCTTTCTCTCACTGTATCTTTCTCTCCCCCTCCCTCCCCCCCTCTCTGTTTTTCTCTTTCTCCCTCTCTCTCTTTCTCTCCCTCTCTGTCTCTTTCCCTCTCCCGGTCTTTCTCTCCCCCTCTCTCCCTCCTCTTTCTCCTTCTCTCTTCCGCTCTCTCCCTCCTGTCTCTTTCTCTCTCCCCCACATTTCTCCCTGTCTCTCTCTTTCTCTCCCCCTCTCTCTCTCCCTCTTTGTCTCTTTCTCTCGCTCTGTTCTTCTCTCCCTCTCTCTCTCTCTCTTTCTCTCTCTCTCTCTCTTTCTCTCGCTCTGTCTTTCTCTCCCCTTCTCTCCTCCCTCTTTCTCTCTCTCTCTCTTTCTCTCTCTCTCCCACATACGTACCACTTCTTATCATCCCAGCTGTTCCTATGAAGGATGCCATGGGCATTCAGCACTGAGGCAAAGGAGAAAAATGTGAGGCGAGAGAGAGGTCGACAGATACTGGAAGTAATGGCCATTCCTGCAACAGCCTAATTAGCGGCGGCGTCTATTAGCAGTGGGAGAACGGCAAGGCAGATTGAGTGAGGCTGCTTGATAAATAGGCCCGGTGATGTCTCCCTGTGTGTAATTCCTCCTACTGAGACTAAACCAGCGCAATTTCATTCGGCACAGATGGTTTTGTGTTATTTCGGGCGAGTTTCTATCTTTCTCTTTGCCCCCTCAGCGGGATTGGATGGGGAGGTGGAGGCAGCAGCAGCGGGATGCGCTGAGAAAGAGTGTTAAATGAAAAGGTAGAAGGAAGCCTGAGGTAGGCCAATGCACAGGGAAGGACGGGAATACCTGGCCACAAGGGACAGAGCCTCAAGCGAATGGGTGTCCCCCACTTGCAGGAGACGCAGGAGCTGGAAGTAGATCTGCTCGGCCTATTGGTACTACCCTGGCCTCTCAGGGGTAATTTAGCATTGCCAATCCACCTAACCTGCACATCTTTGGACACTAAGGGGCAATTTAACACGGCCAATCCACCTAACCCACACACCTTTGGACATGAACAGGCAATTTAGCATGGCCAATCCACCTTACCTGCACATCTTTGGACACTAAGGGGCAACTTAGCATGGCCAATCCACCTAACCTGCACATCTTTGGACACTAAGGGACAATTTAGCATGTCCAATCCCCCTACCTTGCACGTCTTTGGAAAATAAGGGGCAATTTAGCATGGCCAATCCGTCTAACCTACATATCTTTGGAAAGTAAAGGGCAATTTAGCATGGCCAATCCACCTAACCTGCACATCTTTGGACACTAAAGGGCAATTTAGCATGGCCAATCCACCTAACCTGCACACCATCGGACACTAAGGGACAATTTAGCATGGCCAATCTACTTAACCTGCACATCTTTGGATACTAAGGAACAGTTTAGCATGGCCAATCCACCTAACCCGCACATCTTTGGGCACTAAGGGACAATTTAGCATGGCCAATCCACCTCACCTGCACATCTTTGGGCACTAAGGGGCAATTTAGCATTTTAGCATAGCCAATCCACCAAACCTGCACACGGAAACCCACGCAGACATGGGAAGAATGTGCAGACTCTGCACCAACAGTGACCCAAGCCAGGAATCGAACACGTGATGATACTAAAGTTGGTGGTGTGGTAGATAGTGAAGAGGGGTGTTTTAGTTTACAGAGTGACTTGGACAAGTTGCAGAGCTGGGCCGAGAGGGGCAAATGGAGTTTAATGTGGAAAAGTGTGAGGTAATGCACTTTGGCAGGAACAATAATGTGTAGAGTATAGGGCTAATGGTAGGGCTCTTAATAGTGTTGAGGAACAGAAGGATCTTGGTGTATGTGTCAATAGATCCCTGAAAGTAGGCAGTCAAGTGGATAAAGTTGTTAAGAAGGCTATGGAGTCTTAGCTTTTATTGGTAGGGGGATTGAATTTAGGAGCCGCAGCATAATGTTGCAGCTGTACAAAACTCTAGTGCGGCCGCACTTGGAGTATTGTGTGCAGTTCTGGTCGCCACATTATAAGAAGATGTGGAGGCATTGGAGAGGGTACAGAGGAGGTTTACAGGATGTTGCCTGGTATGGAGGGCAGGTCCTATGAGAGAGGTTGAAGGATTTGAGGTTGTTTTCGTTAGAAGGAGGCGGCTAAGGGGGGATCTTATTGAACATATAAGATATTAGAGGTTTGGATAGGGTGGACAGTGATAGCTTTTTCCTAGGAAAAAGCTAGCACGAGGGGACACACTTTAAATTAAGGGGTATGAGTTATAGGACGGATATCAGAGGTAGGTTCTTTACTCAAGAGTGTTAGGGAGTGGAATGCCCTGCCTGCAGCTGTTGTGGATGCGCCAAGTTTGGTGGCGTTTAAGAGGTTAGTTGATAGTATATGGATGAGAAGGGAATGGTTTAGTTAGGAGGGGCATTGCTTTTTATTTTGGTCGGCACAACATCGAGGGCCGAAGGGCCTGTTCTGTGCTGTATTGTTCTATGTTCTATGTACGTGTCCCTGGCGCTGTGAGGCAGCAGTGCTAACCCACTATGCCGCAATAGCGTGCAGACACACAGGGAGCTGCCCTTTTGTGAAGCAAAAGAAAGATTGGTGGTTCATATTGAGCACTCCAAGGCATTAATTAAATATCTGCGGTCCAGCCCATTTTATTAAAGAAAAATAGATGCACTTAAATACCACTGTCTGTGGCTAACTCCCCTCAAGGGATGAGGCATCTATAAGTTCTTGAAAGACGGCGTAAGCATGGAGCATTTCAATCCATTAGGAAAGGCAAAATATGTGATAAAACATGATATGATAAGATTTAAGAGACTGTTGGTCGCTAACAAATGTTAGTCTTCAGGGACCCAACAATCAAACCATTTGCGATACTTAATTTAGCCATTTAAGTCTATTTGCGTCCACAATGGGTTGCACTGTTGGAAGCACAGTGATACAGTGGTTAGCACTGCTGCCTCACAGCGACCTGGGTCCAATTCCCAGCTTGTATGCATGGAGTTTGCATCTTCTCACCTCCCCATCATCCCTCCCGCCGTGTCTGCTTGGGTTTCCTCTGGGTGCTCCGGTTTCCTCCTGCAGACCGAAAGATGTGCAGATTAGGTGGATTGGCCATGCTAAATTGTCCCTTAGTGTCCAAAGATGTGAAGGTTAGGGTGGATTGGCCATGCTAAATTGTCCCTTAGTGTCCAAAGATGTGTAGGTTAGGTGGATTGGCCATGCTAAATTGCCCCTTAGTGTCCAAAGATGTGCAGGTTAGGTGGATTGGCCATGCTAATTGTCCCTTAGTGTCCAAAGGTGTGTGGGTTAGGGGATTGGCCATGTAAATTGTCCCTAGTGTCCAGGGGTTAGTGATTGCCGTGCTAAATGCTGGTCAGATGGTGGGTTAGTGTTGGCGTGTAATTGTCCTTAGGCCAAGATGTGGTAGTGGATTGGCGTAAATTGTCTTGTGTCAAAGGTGGATAGGTGATGCCATGTATGCCCTAGTGTCAAAGTGTGGGGTTGTGGATTGGCCGTGCTAAATTGTCCCTAGTTCCAAAGATGTGGGTTAGTGGATGGCCATGTAAATGCTTAGTGCCAAAGATGTCAGGTTAGGTGATTGCTGAAATTGCCCTAGTGTCCAAGTGTGTGGGTGGGATTGGCGTGTAATTGTCCTTAGTGCCAAATGTGTGGGTTAGTGGTTGGCATCTAATTGTCCTTAGTGTCCAAATGTGGTAGGTGGATTGCATGCTAAATTGTTATGTCAAGTGTGGGGTAATGATTGGCCATGCAATTGTCCCTTATGTCCAAGATGTGCAGTAGGTGGATTGGCCATGCTAAATTGTCCCTTAGTGTCCAAAGATGTGCAGGTTAGGTGGATTGGCCGTGCTAAATGGTCCCTTAGTGTCCAAAGATGTGTGGGTTAAGTGGATTGGCCATGCTAAATGGCCCCTTAGTGTCCAAAGATGTGCAGGTTAAGGGGATTGGCCATGCTAAATTGCCCCTTAGTGTCCAAAGATTTGCAGGTTAGGTGGATTGGCCATGCTAAATTGTCCCTTAGTGTCCAAAGGTGTGCAGGTTAGGTGGATTGGCCATGCTAAGAAATTGCCCCTTAGTGTCCAGGGATGCGTAGGTTGGAGGGATTAGTGGGTATAATATGTAGGGATATGGGGGCAGGGCCTGTGTACAGTGCAGACTCAATGGGCCGAAGCACCTCTTTCTGTGCTGTAACGTTCTAGGATTCTATGATTCTCTGAACCAGCACGTCTTTCAGACTGTGGGAGGAAACCCCACTGTCTGACCCAAGGGCGGGAATCGAATCCGGGTCCTGAGGCATCAGTGTTCAACCAACTATGCCACCATGCCACCCCAGTTGAGGGGGTCAAATAAATAAATGTTAGCTTCACCCTGATTTTCACTGGAGAGTGACATAGCAGTTTAAGAAATACTTAGATGGGCACATGAACAGAATGGGAATGGAGGGGTATAGAAAACTAATTTAAAATAGGGATCATGAGCCTTGGGAGTCCCTGGGAAGTGTGTAAATAGATGATGATATTGATGTACTTGTTTTTATCCGACAGGTGCTTTGGTCCACCTTGTTGTCTAACTCGGGGCATACACGCGATGGGTCGTGAGAGGGCTGCTCTTGGATTGTTTTCGAGGGTATCCTAGTGCTTCACATCGTTAGTGTACGCTTGACCCGGACCATTGGATGGGCAACACAACAGCTCAGTCACTATCGCTGTGCTGTGCAGATACATGGATTTGGGCCTGTGTCTGTGGGAGGTTGCGCATTCTCTCCGTGCTTGCGTGGGTTTTCTCCGGGTGCTCCAGTTTCCTCCCACATCCCAAAGATGTGCTCTTAGGCTAATTGGCAAAAAAAATGCTCCCCAAATTGTCTCAAATTTGGTTTTTAACCCATAGATCTATAAACATGTACAGGGATCACGGGTAGAGGTGGGAAAATCGGGGTGGCGGCACGGGCTCGTTGGGCCGAAGGGCCTGTTTCCCGTGCTGTTTTGTTCTTTGTTCCCTTCTTTTCCCCCTGAGTGATAGGTGTGGAGATGGATGTGAGGAGGATGTTGGGGGCGGGGGGGGGGGGGGGGGGGCGTGGGTGGTCTCGAGCTGTAAGTGTTAAAGCGACACTTCCCACTGCGTGAACTGCCAGAGCTTGAGGCAATCACACCATCACGACAGTCTGTCTAAGCGACAGTGACTTTGAGAAGGACAGATGTGACATCTGCAAATTCAGCGATAGTTAACCCAATGAATGGAGAACGCGAAATATAATCTCCTTGGCTACAGACTGGGGGAAGGGGGAGCGTGCAGAGGGATCTGGGTGCACCAGTCACTGGAGGGTAAGCATGCAGGTGCTGCAGGTGGTAAAGAAGGCAAATGGTATGTTGGCCTTCATTGCAAGAGCTTTCACGTACAGGAGTAGGGATGTGTTGTTGCGATTATACAGGGCCTGGGTGAGGCCACACCTGGAGTATTGGGTGCAGTTTTGGTCTCCTTTTCTGAGGAAGGATGTTCTTGCTTTCGAGGGAGTGCAGCAAAGATTTACCAGGCTGATTCCGGGGACTGGTGTACAAGGAGAAGTTGACTAGGTCAGGATTGTTTTCGCTGGAGCTCAGACGAATGAGGGGGAGGATTTCACAGTGACTAATAAAATTCTAACGGGACAAGACAGGGAATTCTGCTGAGAGTAACTCACCTCCTGACTCCCCCTCAAAGCCTGTCCACTGGGAATCCTGTGGAGAGTAACTCACCTCCTGACTCCCTCCCAAAGCCTGTCCACTAGGAATCCTGCAGAGAGTAACTCAACTCCTGACTTTCCCCCCAAAGCCTGTCCACTGGGAATCCTGCGGAGAATAACTCACCTCCTGACTCCCTCCCCCACCCCATATCTATGTGTTTCCTCCAGGTGCTCCGGTTTCCCCTCACAAACCAAAGATGTGTAGGCTAGATTGGCGATGCTAAATTGCCCCATAGTGTCCAAAGGTTCGCCGGTTAGGTGGATTGGCCATGCTAAATTGCCCCTTAGTGTCCAAAGATGTGCGGGTTAGGGTGGATTGGCCATGGTAAATTGCCCTTAGTATCCAAAGATGTGCAGGTTAGAGGGATTGGCCATGCTAAATTGTCCCTCAGTGTTACCCGAACAGGCTTCGGGGGCTTTCACAGTCACTTCATTGCAGCATTAATGTTAGCTGACTTGTAACACTAATTAATAAATAAACACATTTCTCCTCACGTTGGTCCTCAAAGGTTTATCGCTTATCCTGAGTTTCTGATCCCCTCCTCATGACGTGAATGAATAAATGGAATGGAACCCGGGTCCCTGGCGCTGTGGGACAGCATTGTCAACCAACCCCTCCAATGAACCAAACCATCCCAATTGGGATGGGCACAAATAAACTCTATCAAAGCGAACTCGCTGCCTTCCCCAGGATTCTCCGGAGTGCTGGTCACTCAGTTAAGATGCCAGTTCCCTCCTGGCGTGGCTAATTTGACAAGACATGAAGCATGATTTGAGAACAAAACCCCTTATTTATCTCTTTCCCCCCCTTTCTCTCTTTCTGTCTCATTAGGAAACTTTCAGAGCAGATGTTTTTTTTTGCATGCTTGTTCCACATCCGTGCACGATTTATTTTCAGAAAGCCTAACCCAATTATCTTAACTGGCCATCACGTGTGTTCAGAGCTCCGAGGAATGTAGAACAGACTCACTGAGTGTCTGTGCCTCTGCACGCTACCCGGGGAGATGCGTCCGCCAGGGTCTCAATTCTGCACCCTCTCCCCCCAACCACAAACCTCAACAGAACTTGGTTCGTTCAGGGAATTGTACCAATGACAGTGCAGAAGGAGGCCATTCGGCACATCGAGCCTCCACCGACAACAATCTCGCCCAAGTCCGGTAACTCCGCACATATTCTACTCCAGGGGACATCACTCCTTCCTCTCTGTCTCATAGTATAGAAACTACAGCACACTAAGGGACAATTTAGCATGGCCAATCCACCTAACCCACACATCTTTGGACACTAAGGGACAACTTAGCACAGCTAATCCACCTAACCTGCACATCTTTGGACACTAAGGGACAATTTAGCACGGCCAATCTACCTAACCTGCACATCTTTGGACACTAAGGGGCAATTTAGCATGGCCAATCCACCTAACCGACACATCTTTGGTCACTAAGGGACAATTTAGCATGGCCAATCCACCTAACCGACACATCTTTGGTCACTAAGGGACAATTTAGCATGGCCAATCCACCTAACCTGCACATCTTTGATCACTAAAGGGACAATTTAGCGTGGTTTATCCAGCCTAACCTGCCCATCTTTGGACACTAAGGGGCAATTTTGCATGGCCAATCCATCTAACCTGCACATCTTTGATCACTAAAGGGACAATTTAGCGTGGTTTATCCAGCCTAACCTGCCCATCTTTGGACACTAAGGGGCAATTTTGCATGGCCAATCCATCTAACCTGCACATCTTTGGAGTATGGCAGGAAACTGGAGCATCCGGAGGAAACCCATGCAAAAATGTGGAGAATAGGGTGATTATGGCTGATAAGTTTCACATCCCCAATCTCCCACCTTTTCCCCTTAATCTTTGATCCCCTCACCAATCAGGACCCATCTCTCTCCGTCTCCAATACACTCAGTGATCCAGCCTCCTCTCTGGCAACAAATTCCACAGATTCACCCCCACCCTATGGCTGAAGAAATCCCTCCCATCTCGGTTCTAAAGGGTTGTCCCTTTACTCTGAAGCCATGCCCTCGGATCCCAGTCTCTCCGACTCATGGGAACATTTTCCCCATGTCCACTCTATCCAGGATCTTGCAGTATTCTGGAAGTTTCAGTAAGATTCCCCACTCATCCTTCTAAACTCCATCAAGTACAGACCCAGAATCCTCAAATCCTCATACATCAAGCCTTTCATTCCCAGGGATCTGGTTCTGGTGAATCTCCTCTGGATCCTCTCCAAGGCCCAGCACATCCTTCCTGAGATATGGGGCCCAGAACTGCTCACAATCTTTCCAAATGTGGCCTGACCACAAACTGATATTCCGATTTTCTCCCTGCCCCGGTAGCAATAGTAGGTTCCATCTCTGAGAGACCATGCCTAAAGAACTTGCAGCAGAAGCCCAATTAATGTTTGACCGCGTTGAAGATTCTGGGGCTTTGTGGATGGGGATTGGAGGCCAATTACATTCCACTGACGACCTTTAATCGGCATGCAAAAACTCCTTCTCAGAGTCAGCTCTCCCAGGCACGCTCCCCTATGGGTGGGCGTAGGTATGGCATGCTAACATAAGTTCATCAGATATTGGAGCACAGTTGGGCTCCAGTTTCCTGCCACACTCCAAAGATGTACAGGTTAGGTGGATTGGCCATGCTAAATTGTCCCTTAGTATCCAAAGATGTGCAGGGACAATTTAGCATGACCAATCAATCCACTTAACCTGCACATCTTTGGATACTAAAGGGCAATTTTAAATGGCCAATCCACCTAACTTGCACATCTTTGGACACTAAAGGGCAATTTAGCATGGCCAATCCACCTAACCTGAACATCTTTGGTACTAAGGGCCCGGTCTCAGAGTAAAGGGACAACCCTTCAGAACTGAGATGTGGAGGGATTTCTTCAGCCTGTGGGTGGGGACGAATCTGTGGAATTCGTTGCACAGAGGAGGCCGAATCACTGAGTGTTTTGGAGATGGAGATAGATAGGTTCCTCATCAAAGGTCATGGGGAAAAGGTGGGAGAATGGGGATGTGAAACTTATCAGCCATCGAATCCACGCCACCATTTGACAATGGCATCCTTATGCCCATTTTCCCAATAACCCTTCACCCCATTCCGTCTAACTCCTTCTTAAATTAACTCCCTGTCCTGGCATCCACCGCACTCTGTGGGGAGCAATTCCACAGATTCACAACCCTTTGGGAGAAGTAGTTTTCCTCTCCAATTCAGTTTTAAATTTGCTGCCTCTTATGCTGAGACCTCTTGTCCCAGAATGCCCCGCAAGATTTAACTTTGATTCCATTTGATTTATTATTGTCACATAGAACATAGAACATAGAACAATACAGCACAGAACAGGCCCTTCGGCCTTCGATGTTGTGCCGACCAAAATAAAAAGCAATGCCCCTCCGAACTAAACCATTCCCTTCTCTTCCATATACTTATCAACTAACCTCTTAAACGCCACCAAACTTGGCGCATCTACAACAGCTGCAGGCAGGGCATTCCACTCCCTAATCACTCTTTGAGTAAAGAACCTACCTCTGATATCCGTCCTATAACTCATACCCCTTAATTTAAAGTTGTGTCCCCTCGTGCTAGCTTTCTCCATCCTAGGAAAAAGGCTATCACTGTCCACCCTATCCAAACCTCTAATTATCTTATATGCTTCAATAAGATCCCCCCTTAGCCTCCTCCTTTCTAACGAAAACAACCTCAAATCCTTCAACCTCTCTTCATAGGACCTGCCCTCCATACCAGGCAACATCCTAGTAAACTCCTCTGTACCCTCTCCAATGCCTCCACATCTTTCTTATAATGTGGCGACCAGAACTGCACACAATACTCCAAGTGCGGCCGCACTAGAGTTTTGTACAGCTGCAACATGATGCTGCGGCTCCTAAATTCAATCCCCCTACCAATAAAAGCTAAGACTCCATAAGCCTTCTTAACAAACTCCATAAGCCTTCTTAACAAACTCCATAAGCCTTCTTAACATGTATCGGGATACAGTGAAAAGCATTGTTTCTTGCCCGTTATGCAGACAAAACATACCGTTCATAGAGAAGGAAATGAGAGACTGCAGAATGTAGTGTTACAGTCACAGCTAGGGTGTAGAGAAAAATCAAATTAATATTTGATTTATTATTGTTACATGTATTGGGATACAGTGAAAAGTATTGTTTCTTACACGCTATACAGACAAAGCATACTGTTCACAGAGAAGGACAGGGGAGGGTGCAGAATGTAGTGTTACAGTCACAGCTAGAGTGTAGAGAAAGATCAGCTTAATATTTGATTTGATTTATTAGAACATAAAACATAGAACACTACAGCACAAACAGGCCCTTCGGCCCACGAGTTGCGCCGATCACATCTATACCTACCAAGTCACAGACCTATCTATAACCCCCTGTCCCATTAGTTCCCATATGCTCATCCAGAAGTCTTTTAAAAGACCCCAGTGAGTTTGCCTCTACCCCCACCGAAGGCAGCCGATTCCATTCACTCACCACCCTCTGAGTGAAAAACTTACCCCTAACATCCCCTCTGTATTTGCTTCCCTGCACCTTAAATCTGTGTCCTCTCGTAGCGACCATTTCAGCTCGGGGAAATAGTCTCTGAGAGTCCACCCTATCTATTCTCCTCAACATTTTATAAACCTCTATCAGGTCGCCTCTCAACCTACATCTCTCCAGGGTGAAGAGTCCCAGCTCCCTCAACCTATCTTCATAAGGCCTGCCTCCCAGGCAACATCCTTGTAAATCTCCTCTGCACTCTTTCAATAGCTTCCACATCCTTCCTATAGTGAGGCGACCAGAACTGCGCACAGTACTCCAAGTGGGGTCTGACAAGGGTCTTATAAAGCTACATCATTACCTCCCGACTCCTAAACTCAATCCCTCGATTAATGAAGGCCAGTACACCATACGCCTTCTTGACCACATCCTCCACCTGCGAGGCCGATTTAAGAGTCCTGTGGACCCGGACCCCAAGATCCTTCTGCTCTTCAACACAGCTAAGACTTCTACCCTTGATATTGTACTCCTTCATCTCATTATTCCTGCCAAAATGGACCACTACACATTTATCCGCGTTGAAGTCCACCTGCCACTTCTCCACTCAGTCCTGCATCCTGTCTATGTCCCGCTGCAACTTTTGACATCCCTCCAGACCATCCACAACACCACCGACCTTTGTATTGTCGGCGAACTTACTAACCCATCCCTCCACTTCCTCATCCAGGTCATTTATGAAAATGACAAACAGCAAGGGTCCCAGAACAGATCCCTGGGGCACTCCACTGGTGACCGACCTTCATGCAGAAAAAGACCCATCCACAACCACTCTCTGCTTTCTGCCGGGAAGCCAGTTCTGGATCCACGAGGTCAAAGCCCCTTGGATCCCATGCCCTCTCACCTTCTCAAGAAGCCTTGCATGGGGGACCTTATCAAACACCTTACTAAAGTACACTACGTCCACCGCTCTTCCTTCGTCAATGTGTTCAGTCACATTTTCGAAGCACTCAACTAGGCTCGTAAGGCACGACCCGCCCTTGACAAAACCATGTTGACTATTTCTGATCATTCTAAACTTCTCCAAATGCTCATAAATCATGTCCTTCAGAAGGCTCTCCATCAGCTTACCAACCACTGAGGTCAGACTCACCGGTCGGTAATTTCCCGGACTATCCTTATTCCCTTTCTTTAAAATAGGAACCACATCCGCAATCCTCCAATCCTCCGGAACCTCTCCCGTTTCCATTGACGACACAAAGATCATCGCCAGGGGCTCTGCAATCACTTCCCTCACTTCCCACAATAACCAAGGGTATATCCCATCCGGTCCCGGCGACTTGTCTACCTTGATAGAATTTAAAAGTTCTAACAGATCCTCTTTCCTAACATCCACATACTCAATCTTTTCCGTTTCCCAGAAACCTGTAGTACAACCTCCCAGATCACTTTCCACTGTGAATACCGAGGCAAAGTACTTGTTAAGCACCTCTGCCATCTCTTCCGGATTCACACAGACTTTTCCCCCTTCACCTTTTATAGGTCCTATCCCTTCTCTTCTCATCCTTTTACTTTCCACATATTTGTAGAAGGCCTTAGGATTCTCCTTAATCCTACCCGCCAAGGCCTTCTCATGGCCCCTTCTGGCTTTCCTAATTTCCTTTTTAAGCTCCCTTCTACACGCCTTATACTCTTCTAGATCCCTAACATCTCCTAGCTCTCTGAACCTTTTATACACCTTTCTTTTCTTCCTTGTCTCCTCGGAACATTGTCTTGCAGAGCCCCAGACAAACATTCCTTGAATATCCACCACTTTCCTTCTATACTTTTCCCCAAGAACGCCTCCTTCCAGTTTATTCGTCCAATTATCTGCCTGATGTTTTCATATTTCCCCTTACTCCAGACAAACACTTTTCTAGCCTGCCTGATCCTATCTCTTTCCATCGCTATCGTGAAGGAGATAGAATTATGATCTCCATCCCCAAGATGCTCTCCTACCGTGAGATCTGACACCTGTCCTGGCTCATTAGCAAGCACCAGGTCAAGTACAGCCTCTCCTCTCGTAGGCTTATCCACGTACTGTGTCAGGAAACCTTCCTGAACACACCTAACAAACTCCTCCCCATCCAAACCCCTTACCCTTGGGATATTCCAGTCGATGTTTGGGAAAGTGAAATCTCCTATCATGACTACTCTGTTATTTCTACATCATTCTAAGATCTGTTTCCCTATCTGCACCTCAAGTTCCCTGTCGCTATTGGGCGGCCTATAGAATATACCCAGCAAAGTTATCGACGCTTTGCTGTTCCTAACTTCCACCCACAGAGACTCCGTAGACAGTCCCTCCACGGTATCCACCTTCTCTGCAGCCATGACACTGTCCCTGATCAACAGTGCCACTCCACCACCTCTTTTGCCCCCAACCCTGTCCCTCCTGAAGCATCTGAAACCGGCACCTGAAGTACCCAGTCCTGTCTCTGAGACATCCAAGTCTCTGTAATGGCCACCACATCACACTCCCAAGCAGCAATTATTATTGTCACATGTATCGGGATACAGTGAAAAGTATTGTTTCTTGCGTGCTATACAGACAAAGCATACCGTTCACAGAGAAGGAAAGGAGAGGGTGCAGAATGTAGTGTTACAGTCACAGCGAGGGTGTAGAGAAAGATCAGCTTAATGCGAGGTAGGTCCATTCCAAAGTCTGACAGCAGCAGGGAAGAAGCTGTTCTTGAGTCGGTCGATACGTGACCTCAGACTTTTGTATCTTTTTCCCAACGGAAGAAGGTGGAAGAGAGAATGTCTGGGCTGCGTGGAGGAGGGGGTCCTTGATGAAGCCGGCTGCTTTTTCCCGAGGCAGCGGGAAGCGTAGACGGAGTCAACGGATGGGAGGCTGGTTTGCGTGATGGGACTGGGCTAGATTCACGACCCTTTGTAGTTCCTTGCGCTGGAGCGCACATCTCATCTTTCCTTAACCTCTATTGCTGGGCACACCCTCAGCTCACTGGGGGACGGGGGGAGAGGGGATGGCGCGGAGGCTAACCTATGGTCTGGAATTCCCCTCCCTCGACTTCCCCCCCGCCACCACCCCACCCCACCCCACCCCGAAAGGCTCCTCGGCGACTTCCCTCTTTAACCCTGGGACCGCGTCCTCATATCTGCTTAAATGGCTAAGCATCAAATTATGTTAGATAGGCCGCCTTGGGGCATTTTTCCCTGTTAACACCACATTCAGGAAACAAGTGGTTCAAGTGATGCATCACACGCGCTCCTTGGAGACTTGAGATGCAATGAGAAAGCTGCCTCGAGCTAAGTGCCAGGAAGGGCGCGCTCCCTCAGAATCAGCTATGTCACATCCCAAAATGCATTAAGCAGCTTCCACAGCATATTTACCCTGTCTTCCAAAAGGGAGGTACGTCTTATTAAATTCTTCGTTCATGGAAGGGATGTCTCGCTCGGCACTTTTGGGGTGGGGAGTTTGGAGTCACGGAACGCTGGAGTAAATTTACTCCAGGCGCAGTCCAGACAAGAATGACTGGAATGGATCCTGGGATGGAAGAGTTTACTGAGCAAAGCTTTGAGCCGTTCAGGAGAATGCGAGGGGATCTCATTGACATTGTAGAGGTCATGGAGACATTGAGTTTGCAGCACGGAAACGGGACAATTTAGCATAGCTAATCCACCTAACCCGCACATCGTTGAACACTAAGGGACAATTTATCATGGCCAATCCACCTAACCTGCACATCTGTGGACACTAAGGGACAATTCAGCATGGCCAATCCACCTAACCTGCCCTTCGGCCCAGCTTGTCCATGCTGCCCTTTTGTCTAACCACTAAGTTCGTCCCAATTGCCCGCGTTTGTCCCATATCCGTCTATACCCATGTAACTGTCTAAATGCTTCTTAAAAGACAAAATTGTACCCGCCTCTCTTACTATCTCTGGCAGCTCGTTCCAGACACTCACCACCCTCTGTGTGAAAAAATTGCGCCCTCTGGACACTTTTGTATCTCTCCCCTCTCACCTTAAACCTGTGCCCTACAGTTTTAGACTCCCTTACTTTTGGGAAAAGATATTGACTATCTTGCTGATCTGTGCCCCTCATTATGTTATAGACCTCTATAAAATCACCCCTCAGCCTCCGACGCTCCAGAGAAAGAAGTCCCACTTTATCCAACCTCTTTGTAGCTCAAACCATCAAGTCCCGATAGCATCCCAGCAAGTATTTCCTGCATTCGTTCTGTCAAATGTTGAGGGGTTATTTCAAGAGGATGGTTGCTGAGAGGGTGTATAGGGGGTACTGTGGTTACCACTGCTGCCTCAGGGACCCGGGTTCAATTCTGGTCTTGGGTGTCCAAAAGGTATGGGTGAGATGAGTTGGCCATTAAGGAGCTCGACACCATTCAGGACACAGAAGCCCCACTCGATCGACACGCTAACCACAAACATTCACTCCCTCCACCACCGATGCACAGTGACAGCAGCATCAACCATCTACAAGATGCACTGCAGTGACTCTCCAAGGCTCCTTCCACAGCACCTTCCAAACCCACCACCTCTACCATCTAGAAGGACGAGGTGGGGGGGAGGGCAGCATACGCATGGGGAACACCACCACCTGCAAGATCCCCCCTCCGAGCCACTCACCATTCCGACTTGGAAATATATCAGCCATTCCTTCACTGTGACTGGGGTCAAAATCCTGGAACTCCTTCCCTAACAGCACTGTGGGTGTACCTGCACCACACACACACAGGGGACTGACTGATGTCCAATCACAATCCTGGAATTCCTTCCCTAACAGCGCTGTGGATGTACCTACACCACACATGGGGACTGACTGATGTCCAATCACAATCCTGGAACCCCCTCCCTAACAGCACTGTGGGTGTACCTACACCACACACACACGGGGGACTGACTGATGTCCAATCAGAATGCTGGAACACCCTCCTTACCAGCACTGTGGGTGTACCTACACCACACACACAGGGGACTGTGGCAGATTCAAGGCTCACTCATGATCTATTCCAGGGATGAACCAGGAATGGGGCAATACATTCTGGGTCCAGCCAGTGGTGCCCACATTCCGAGAATGAATTTGAACAAGTCTGTGATACATCCTGGCACTGCCTTGGAAGACCCTTAAGAATATTAATTTGCCACAGGTTGACACTGTTCTTCCAGTACGTAACCTCCATCATAAATTTCTCTGTCCAAGTTGTCCAGCCTAGCTTGGCCAGTGAGAGTTTATGATTCCCAACTTGCCAAATGGACAGCACAGTGGCCCAGCGGATTAGCACTGCTGCCTCACAGTGCCAGGACCCCGGGTTCAATTCCCGGTTTGGGCCAATATCTGTGCAGAGTCTGCACGTTCTCCCCATGTCTGTGTGGGTTTCCTCCGGGTGCTCCGGTTTCCTCCCAGGATGTGCAAGTTCAGTGGATGGGCCATGCTAAATTGTCCCTTACTGTCCAAAGATTTTGATTTATTGTTGTCACATGTATTAGCATACAGTGAAAAGTGTCGTTTCCTGCACACTATACAAACAAAATATGTCGTTCACAGAGAAGGAAAGATCCGCGGGTTAGCTGGGTTGGACACGCTAAATTGCCTCTTAGTGTCCAAAGATGTTCAGTTTAGGTGGATTGGCCATGCTAAATTGCCTCTTGGTTTCCAAAGATGTGCAGGTTAGGGTGGATTGGCCATGCTAAATTGCCCCTTAGTGTCCAAAGATGTGCAGGTTAGGTGAATTGGCCGTGCTAAATTGCCCCTTTAGCGTCGAAAGACGCGCAGGTTAGGTGGATTGGCCCTGTTAAATTACCCCTTTAGTGTCCAAAGATGTGCAGGTTAGGTGAATTGGCCGTGCTAAATTGCCCTTTAGTGTCCAAAGGTGTGTAAGTAGGGGGATTGGCCATGCTAAATTGACCCTTAGTTTCCAAAGATGCGCAGGTTAGGTGGCTTGGTCATGCTAAATTACCCCTTAGTGTCCAAAGGTGTGTAAGTAGGGGGATTGGCCATGCTAAATTACCCCTTAGTTTCCAAAGATGTGTGGGTTAGGTGGATTGGCCCTGCTAAATTGCCCCTTTAGTGTCCAAAGATGTGCAGGTTAGGTGAATTGACCATGCTGACTTGCCCTTTAGTGTCCAAAGATGTGTAAGCAGGGGGATTGGCCATGCTAAATTGTCCCTTAGTTTCCAAAGATGTGCAGGTTAGGTAGATTGGCCATGCTAAATTGTCCCTTACTGTCCAAAAATGTGCTGGTTAGGTGCTAAATTCTCCCTCAGTGTACCTGAGCAGGAGCTAGAGTGTGGCAACTAGAGGATTTTCATAGTAACTTCATTTCAGTATTAAGATCAGCCTACTTGTAACACAAATAAAATAAATTTGAAACAACATAGGAATGATGCGAAAGGGACTGTTTAAGGGGCTTTTAGATAAGCACGTGAATAAGCACGGGAACCGAGGGATAGAGGGCAAGGGTAGGCAGAAGAGATTAGTTTAATTTGGCACCGTTATGATGGGCTCAAGGGCCTGTTCCTTTTAAAGTTGAAAGTTGTTTCATTAGGGTCGCAAACCGACTTACATTAATGCTGCAATGAAGTTTCCCATGCTATGTTCTAAGATGCAGGCTCACACACCACCTCCTCAATGTTGGCGAGTGGTAAATGAGGGTCTGCGTAACCAGGACCCCATGCCATCCTCTCCCCAGCCCCACACTCTTCACTGGCCCGTGATTGCCACCCACACCGCCGTTGGTTGTGTGTCAGTCTGGCAGGTGTCAAGAGAGAAAGCACCTCAGAAATGCGTACGGCAAACACCTCCTTCCCTCCCACCACGCCCCCCGCAACGGCTTCTGAAAGGAAATTTGTAAAAGGACCTTCTGGACTGTCGCTATCTCTTTTTGCTCGCGACTCGGATGGGCTGACAGACAATCTCCTGGAGCTACGTTTCAAGAGGATTAGCCCAAGATTTTGAGCGTGGCGTTCGCAGAAGTGGGTTTGCTCGCTCACTCTGAATCCAATCAAAGCAGCAGCGGCCCTTTTTTTTTGCATATTGAAGCCGCCCCAATGCTGGTGTCAGGATTTGTCAACCGGCTGAGAAGCTTCGTGATCCCCAAGCAGTCGGGAATACAAATAAAATGTGAAATAAGTCGCGCCTGGCGTTCAGATGAAAAATCACCCCAGCCGGCCCACCGGGGAGATTAAGCTGTAACAGTAAAATGCCGCTATTCATCCTGCAGTTCCTGGAATGCATGCTTTCCTTCGATAGGCTGGGCGATGGAAGCATCGCCCTCCGAGAATTGGGGAAGGGGGAGGGTTTAATCCTTTCCTGTGCACCATTGTGGCAGAGTTACCTGCTTTTTTAATTCATTCCCTGGGACACAGGCGTCGCTGGCTGGGCCAGCATTTATTGCCCATCCCTAGTTGCCCCTTGGAGGGGCAGTTGAGAGTTACCCACATTGACTGTGGGAGTCACATGTAGGCCAGACCGAAAAATATTTTGCCCTTGGAGGGCAGTTGGGATTCTCCCTTCGTGTCCAAAGGTACACAGGTTAGGTGGATTGGCCTTGCTAAATTGTCCGTTAGTGTCCAAAGATGTGTAGGTTAGGTGGATTGGCCGTGCTAAATTGTCCCTTAGTGTCCAAAGATGTGCAGGTTAGGTGGGTTGGCCATGCTAAATTGTCCCTTAGTGTCCAAAGATGTGCAGGTTAGGTGGGTTGGCCATGCTAAATTACCCTTAGAGTCCAAAGATGTGTAGGTTAGGTGGATTGGCCATGCTAAATTGCCCCTTAGTGTCCAAAGATGTGCAGGTTAGGTGGGTTGGCCATGCTAAATTACCCTTAGAGTCCAAAGATGTGTAGGTTAGGTGGATTGGCCGTGCTAAATTGTCCCTCAATGTCAGGGGAATCAGCAGGGTAAATAAGTGGTGTTACGGTGTGGGATTGTTGTCGGTGCTAGCTCGATGGGCTGAAGAGCCTCCATCTGCACTGAGGGATTCTATGATTCCTCTCAGGTGCTCCAGTTTCCTCCCACAGTCGAAAAGTTAGGTACACTGGCCGTGTACCTAAATTCTCCCGCAGTGTAGCCAAACAGGCACTGGAATGTGGCGACTAGGCAATTTTCACAGTAACTTCACTGTAGTATTAGTAAGCCTACTTGTGACACTAATGATATACTAAATCTTTAGGATTAACCCATTGCTGTGGCTCTGGAGTCACATGTAGGCCAGACCAGGGTAAGGACGGCAGATTTCCTTCCCTAAAGGGAACCAGATGGGTTTTTCTCACAATGGGACATCAGTAGATTTTTAATCCCAGATTTTTTTTTATTGAATTCAAATTCCACCACCTACCTTGGCGGGATTCGAACCCAGGTCCCTCAGAATATTAGCTGAGTTTCTGGATTACATGTGACTCACAGCAACGTGGTACACCCCACAGATTTAGTACATCATTAATGGCACAAGTAAGGCTTACGTTAACACTGCAATGAAGTTACTATGAACATCCCTTAGTTGCCAACTCCAGTGCCTGTTTGGGTACACAGACGGAGAATTTAGCAAGGCCAATGTGTCTAACCAGCGTGTCTTTTCAGACTGTGGAAAGAAACCGGAGCACCCGGAGGATTCACAGAATCCCTTCAGTGTAGATAGAGGCTGTTCAGCCCATCGAGCTAGCACCGACAACAATCCGACCCTGTCCCCACAATCTCACTTACTTACCCTGTTAATCCTCCTGACAATTAGGGGCAATTTCGCATGGCCAATCTGCCTAACCTACACATCTTTGGACACTAAGGGGCAATTTTGCATGAACAACCCACCTAACCTATACATCTTTGGACACTAAAGGGCAATTTAGCATGGCCAATCCACCTGATCTGCACATCTTTGGACACTAAGGGGCAATTTAGCATGACCAATCCACCTAACCTACACATCTTTGGACACTAAGGGACAATTTAGCATGGCCAATCCACCTAACCTGCACAACTTTGGACACTAAGGGACAATTTAGCATGGCCAATCCACCTAACCTGCACATCTTTGGACACTAAGGGACAATTTAGCATGGCAATCCACCTAGCCTGCACATCTTTGTAAACTAAGAGGCAATTTAGCATTGCCAATCCACACAACTTGCACATCAATTGAAGCCTAGAATTCTGCCCACTCTTATCAGTTTCTGGATTTATTTTTAAGATGGAAACATCAGTTCAGGAGGAACGAGGATGGAGACAGTTCCCCAGCTCCAAGGAACATGATTGCTTTTGTCTGGGTGATCTTTAAACTGATGAATTGTGAGAGATGCTCAGCAGTTGTAGACGTTGTGTGTCCTCCCCGGGGTACTGAGGCACGGACTAAATTACTGAAACCTCTGTCAGCAGCCCGAGAGTGAAGCTTTTGACTGGCATTGCACAGTGATGAAGAACATCCTAACTCCGGGACACGGGGAAAACCTGTCCATGATGGGCGAGGAGGGCTCTTGGAGGAGGCGACATTGGGAAAAGCAGCCCAGTGTTAGGCTCAGGAGTACAAAGGACAAGGAACAGTACACCACAGGAACACAGGCCTACACTCATTAGGAATTATTTGGATCAATTGCCTATTCCCCAACTGAATCATAGAATCCCTACAGTGCAGAAAGAGGCCCTTCGGCCCATCGCATCTGCACTGAACACAATCCCACCAAGGCTCCTCCCCTCCCTATCCCACCCACTAATCCCTCTAACCTACGCATCTCAGGATGCTAAGGGACAATTTTAGCACGGCCAATGCACCCTAACCTGCACATCTTTGGACTGTGGGAGGAAACCGCAGGGAACCCATGCAGACACCAGGAGAATGCGCAAACTGTTCATGTCTCGATGAAGACAAGCTTTAAATGCAGCCAAGGTGTCTGTCTCAACCACCTCACTTGGCAGTGCGTTCCAGGCACCCCCCCTCACCCTCTGTGTAAAAAACTTCCCCCCACATATCCCCACTGAACTTTTCCCCCTTATCTAGAACTTGTAAGCCCCCCCCACAACCCCAACCACCTTGTAATTGTTATTTCTACCCTGGGTCAAAAAAAAAGCTTTCAACTCTTCACCTTATCTATACAAAGAACAAAGAAAATTACAGCACAGGAACAGGCCCTTCGGCCCCTCCTGCACCGACCATGCTGCCCTTTTGAACCAAAATTCCGTTCTCTTCCGGGGACCACATCCCTCCATTCTCATCCTATTCATGTTTTTGTCCAAACACCCCTTAAAAGTTACTATCGTATCTGCTTTCACTATCTTCTCCATCAGCGAGTTCCAGGCACCCACCACCCTCTGTGTAAAGAAAACTTACCTTGTTCATCTCTTTTAAGGAAAGTCCCGTCGCACCTTAAACTGGTGTCCCTTAGTAATTAACTCTTCCACCCTGGGGAAATTTCCCCTTAATGTCCAAAGATGTGCAGGTTAAGTGGATTGGCCATTCCATATTGTCCCTTAGTGTCCAAAGATGTGCAGGTTAGGTGGATTGGCTATGCTAAATTGCCCCTTAGTGTCCAAAGATGGCAGGTTACGTGGATTGGCCATGCGAAATTGCCCCTTATTGTCCAAAGATGTGCAAGTTAGGTGGATTGGCCATGCTAAATTGCCCCTTAGTGTCCGAAGATGTGCAGGTTAGGTGGATTGACCATGCTAAATTGCCCCTTAGTGTCCAAAGGTGTGCAGGTTAGGTGGATTGGCCATGCTAAATTGTCCCTTAGTGTCCAAAGATATGTGGGTTAGGTGGATTGGCCATGCTAAATTGTCCCTTAGTGTCCAAAGATGTGTGGGTTAGGTGGATTGGCCGTGCTAAATTGCCCTTTAGTGTCAATGATGTGCAGGTTAGGTGGACTGGCCATGCTAAATTGCCCCTTAGTGTCGGAGGATGAGTTAGGGTATATATATGGAGTTATGAGGATAGGTGCTGGACGAATTGGAGAGGACACAAATGGTCTCTTTTGCTCTGTAGAGATACTCTGATTCCACGATTCCAACTACTTCCTGTGGGAATGACTTTCACAGGCTCACCGGGTGAAGAAATATCTCCTCACTTCTGTCCTAAATGGTCTACCCCTAATCCTCAGACTGTGACCCCCCCTCCACCATCGGGAACATCCTCCCTGCATCTACCCTATCTAGAATTTTATAAGTCTTTGTGAGATTCCCCCCCTCATTCGTTTGAACTCCAGCGAACCTTGTCAATCTCTCCTCGTACGTCAGTCCCCGGAATCAGCTTGGGAAATCTGTTGTTCTTTTGTTCTTGCTTCCAAAAGGAACAACTTCACACCTTCCCACGTCACTCCATCTGGCAACTTATATTACTGAACCTGTCAATATCTCTTTGGCGGCCACTTTTTTTGATCATACGTGACTTAAAAGTTGATTTGTTAGTCATTAACACTGCAATGAAGTGACTGTGAAATTCCCCCACTCGCCCACGCTTGGGCGCCTGTTCGGGTTACGCTGAGGAAGAATTTAGCATGGCCAATGCGCCCCTAACCAGCTGTGTGGCAACGCCACAGTTAAAGAGTTCTCGTTTGCATTTGAA
Organism: Sphyrna mokarran; assembly: GCA_024679065.1. Lineage (NCBI taxonomy): Eukaryota > Metazoa > Chordata > Chondrichthyes > Carcharhiniformes > Carcharhinidae > Sphyrna > Sphyrna mokarran. Next base: position 6,230,375 of record JAGIQG010000039.1, on the reverse strand, counting down.
CTCGTTCGTGACAAAGGAGCTGTAAAGAGAGAGACTTCAAAGATGTCCAGCTACAAGAAATATATTCAGACGAGGCAAAATCACTCTTAGCCATATGCAGAAAGCGCATAGTTTGCTGTTGTGTTGAGGTAATCAATCCTGGCTCCCAAACAAGGGCTTCCTACGTGTGACCTGGGGATTCGCCCCTCCCTCAACTTATCCTTGCACAGTGCTAACCCCCTTGTGGGTGGCACGTTGGTTAGCACTGCTGCCTCACGGCGCCAGGGTTCAACATCCAGCCTGAGTCACTGTCTGTGCAGTCTGTATGTTCTCCCAATGTCCGCACCCAAAGAACATAAGAAATAGGAGCAGGAATAAGGCCATTCAGCCTCTCGAGCCTGCCCCCGTCATTCAATAAGATCATGGCTGATCTGAAGTGGATCAATTCCACTTTCCCGCTTTCTCCTATAACCCTTAGTTCCCTTGTATTTCAGAAACCTATAACCCGTGACTTCAATATATTCAGCGAGGTAGCCTCCACCACTTCAACGGGCAGAGGATTCCAGAGATTCACCACCCTTTGAGTGAAGAAGATCCTCCTCAACTCCGATCTAAACTGCTCTCCCGCCCCTTATTTTGAGGCTGTGCCCTCTAGTCCTGCTATCTTTTCTAAGCGGGAAGAATCTCTCTACCTCTACCTTATCCATTCCCCTTCATTATCTTATAAGTCTCTATAAGATCCCCGCTCAGCCTTCTAAACTCCAGACTGTTACGAGGAAAGATTAGGCAAATTGGGGCTGCTTTCTTTAGAAAGACGTAGACTAAGAGATCTAATAGCGGTGTACAAGATTATGAAGGTATAGATAATCAGTGGTAAGCTTTTTCCTAGGTTGGAATCAAATATCACGAGAGACTTAGGGTGAGAGGGCTAAGGTATAATTTGGATGCTAGAGGGAGTTTTTTCACACAGAGGGTTGTGGGTGCATGGAATGCACTGCCCAGTAAGGAGGGTGGAGGCAGGCACGCTGGAGTTATTTAAGAGATACTGAGATGGGCACATGAGCAGAATAGGGATTGAGGGATATAAAAGACTGATTTAAAATAGGGATCATGAGCCTTGGGACGTTCCCGGGAATTGTATAAGTTGTGTATGTTGTTGATGTATTCCTCTTTTATCCTACAGGTACTTCAGTCCGCCTTGTTGTCCAACAAGGGTCATACACGCGATGGGTCATGAGAGGGCTGATCTTAGATTTTTCGAAAGTAGCCTAGTACTTCACATTGTTAGTGTACGCTTGACCTGGACCAGTTGGTGGGCAACACGACAGCTCAGTGACTATCGCTGTTTGCTGTACAGTTTCATGGATTTGGGCCTGTGTCTGTGGGAGTTTGCGCATTCTCACCCGTGCTTGCATGGGTTTTCTCCAGGCCAAAGGGCCTGTTTCCCATGCTGGATTGTTCTCTGCTCTTTGTTCTAAAGACCTGCTGGTTATTATAGAACCCTACAGTGCAGAAAAGAGGCCCTTCGGCCCATCGAGTCTGCAACCACCACAATCCCACCCATATATTATTACCCGCTAATTCCACTAACCTAAGCATCTTAGGACGCTAAGGGGCAATCTTAGCACAGCCCTAAGCTGCACACCTTTGGGACTGCGGGAGGAAACCAGAGCACCCAGAGGATACCCACGCAGACACGGGGAGAATGTGCAAACTTCATACAGATCCAAGCCGGGAATCAGACCCGGGTTCCTGGCACGGTGAGGCAGCGGTGCTCACCCTCCGTGCCAACCCCCCCCCCAGTCAAGGCTCACTCCAACCTTAGGGTTCTTTTGGCTGGTGGGGGGAACTTTAAATGCTCTTCACACGCTAATTGCCTGACTCCAGTGGGCGAGAGCTTGTCTCGAACTTGTTAGCAGCCCTGTCTCGAGAAGCTTTGCTGTAAAAATTGACTGCGAGCATAAAATGTTTCAGCGTGCTGGGGATTTGCATTTATACAGCTCTTCGCATTCTCTCAAGATGTCTTCGCATTTTTCTGCAATGAATTACTTTTCAAGTGTCCTCCCTGTCTCTCTCTCTCTCTCTCTGAGGCAGCTAAGTAAACAACTGCATTTATTTATTTAACCATCAGTGACACAAGTTCATCTTACATTATCAACGCAATGAACTTACTGAGGGCAGTACAGTGGCATGGTGGTTTAGCAATGCTAACCAGCTTTGGGGAACTGTCTGTGCGAAGCCTGCACGTTCTCCCCATATCTGCGCGGGTTTCTTCCGGATGCTCCGGTTTCCTCCCACAGTCTGAAAGACGTACTGGTTAGGGTGCTGAATTCTCCCTCAGCATGACTTGAACAGGAGTGCGGCAACTAGGAGAATTTTCGCAGTGACTTCATTTCAGGTTGGGTAGATAGGCCATGCTAAATTGCCCCTTCGTGTCCAAAGATGTGCAGGTTAGGTGGATTGGTCATGCTAAATTGTCGCTTAGTGTCCAAAGATGTGCAGGTTAGGGGGATTGGCCGTGCTAAATTGTCCCTTAGTGTTCAAAGATGTGCAGGTTAGACGGATTGGCCATTCTAAATTGCCCCTTAGTGTCCAAAGATGTGTAGGTTAGATGGATTGGCCATGCTAAATTGCCCCTTCGTGTCCAAAGATGTGCTGGTTACATGGATTGGTTGTGCTAAATTGACCCTTAGTGTCCAAAGATGTGCTGGTTAAGTGGATTGGCCATGCTAAATTGCCCCTTAGTGTCCAAAGATGTGTAGATTAGGTGGATTAGCCCTGGTAAATTGCCCCTTAATGTCCAAAGATGTGTAGGTTAGGTGGATTGGCCATGCCAAATTGTCCCATGGTGTCAAAAGATATGTAGATTAGGTGGATTGGCCATGCTAAATTGCCCTTTAGTGTCGAAAGATGTGTAGGTTAAGTGGATTGGGCATGCTAAATTGCCGCTTCATGTCCAAAGATGTGTAGATTAGGTGGATTAGCTCTGGTAAATTGCCCCTTAGTGTCTAAAGATGTGCTGGTTCAGTGGATTGGCCATGCTAAATTGCCCCTTATTGTCCAAAGATGTGCATGTTAGGTACATGTGCGGTAAAGATGTGCAGAGGAAACCTATGCAGACACGGGGAGAACGCGCAGACTCCGCAGAGACAGTGACCCAAGTCCAAGGGACACAAGTTAAAAGTGAGGAGGTGGAAGGTTTTTCTGGGGGGGTTGGTGGTATTTAGAGGAATTAGTTTTGCCTAGAGGGTGGTGGTGAGGGTCGAGAATGTTTGTGCCCTGGGAGGGTGGTGGATGGGGGGATGAAAGTGCCTGGATTAGCGCTTGGCACACCATAATATTCAGGGAGAGGTGCTGGCAAACGGGATGAGGCGGGCATGTCGGGGCATTTCGTGCGTCAATGCAGACGTGATGGGCCAAAGGGCCTCTTCTGCATGTGATATCCCCAGAAGCAATTAGTGATGGGTGATAAGTGCAGGTTCTGATTTCCAGCAACACCCACACCCCCTTTGAATGATGGTGAAAAAAAAATAGAGAGCGAGGAGACTCGGTGGCAAATACGATAGAGAGATTCTTTGGAAAGGATTGATACACTCTCAGCTCCGCGCTAATTGTTTGCTGAGTGTGAAAATGAGACGCCTCGCACTCTGTTGGAATCAGATCTCCGTTATACAATAACACATGAATATTCAGGAGGCTAGCACGCAGATGAGGGAGCTAAACAGAGCATTTGCTCCCTCGCTCGATAATAAACAAGGCTCTTTGCCTTCCAGTTGAGCGTGTCTTTCGTATAATTGGACGTAACAGTCCAGTGTCACTGGGTTAAAATTGGAACACCTGGTCACAGAAATAAACCGAAGCCACAGCGGGAGGATTTGGCACTTGGACTGGCCGAGGAAGGGAAGGGCTGGAACTATTCGGATACAATCCGGAGCCTGCAAAGGGCTCATTTAGCCAACGCGACTTCACCAGAACGAAGGAGGTCATAATGGAGGATATGCCCCCTTCGACAGGGACAGAATGGAAATGGACAAGAGATTTGCATTTCCGGCTACCCAGATCATCTGCCCTTCCTTGGGGAGGCAGGGTGGCGCAGTGGGTTGGTACTGCTGCCTCACCACGTCAGGGACCCCAGGTTCGATTCCCAGTTTGGAGCACTGACTCCGCGTGCTCTGGTTTCCTCCCACACTCCAAAGATGTGTAGGTTAGGTGGATTGGCCATGCTAACTTGTCCCTTAGTGTCCACAGATGTGCAGGATGGGTGGTTTGGCCATGCTAAGTTGCTCCTTAGTGTCCAAAGTTGTGCAGGTTAGGTAGATTGGCCATGTTAAATTTCCCTTAATGTCCAAAGATGTGTGGGTTAGGTAGATTGGTCATGCTGATTTGTCCCTTAGTGTCTAAAGATGTGAAGTTGGGTGGATTGGCCAGGCTAAATTGTACATTAGTGTCCAAAGATGTGCAGGTTAGATGGATTGACCATACTAAATTCTTCCTCAGTGTCCACAAACAGGCACCAGAATGTGGCGACTTGGGGATTTTCACAGTAACTTAATTGCCGTGTTAATGCAAGCCTACCTGTGACACTAATAAATAAATGAAGCAAGTAACCCGAGGTTGGGGATGTGGGAATTGAAACGGAGACAGATGGAAGAGTGAACTGGGCTGCAATAAGCAGAGGTGCCTTCAACAGAGTCCCTCTATTTTCAGTTCCAACAGCAGTGCAAAGGTCAAAGATCAAAGAAAATTGTAGATCAGGTACAGGCCCTTTGGCCCTCCAAGCCTGCACTGACCATGCTGCCTGACTGAACGAAAACCCCATACCCTTCAGGGGACCATAGAAACATAGAAGATAGGAGCAGGAGGAGGCCATTTGGCCCTTCAAACCTGTCCCGCCATTCATCACGATCATGGCTGATCATCCAACTCACTAATCTTTCTCCCCTTTGGTCCCATAGCTCCCAAGTACTATAGCTTCTTGAATGTGTTCAATGCTTTGGTCATACTCCTCCCTTCCAATTTTCCATTGTCAAGATGCCCTTGAAAAGTCACTATCACGTCGGCAGTCACTGTTGCATCAGTACACAGAGTGCGGTCGGTCTACAGGCTTCCTTGGGGATGCGCCAGAGGAACTGGCGGTCCGGGTTCAATACAAGAAAGAGATTGGCCTGTCAGTTGGATCCCTCATCAGGAAGCTCACACTCCAATTGGCCAACCTCAATGGAGTTGATTGAAGTCATTACACTGAGAGGCCTTACTCTTGCAAAGGGGATTGAGAGGGGCTTGCAAAGAGCCTGCAGGGCTGTGACAGGCCGAACAGTCTCTCGATTCTCTTCAGCAGGTCCAGGGAACAGCCCTCGCTGAGGGAGTTTTGGCAGCTGGGCGATAATAATTACAATCTCCCAACCCATTATCAAGTCAAAGTATCTCAAAGCACTTCACACCGTGAACCGCTTTCTGCAACAGTCTCCTCTCTCTCTTTGCAAATGCAGCAAGTGTTTTGTGTCTGCAA